>CM065898.1:51494156-51764156 GCA_033439115.1 Firmiana major | reverse complement strand
ATGTTTACATCCCTCGAATTTACATTTCCAAAGATATTGTTGTGCTATACTTGTTTAGATACAAAATGATATTAATGTGTATATCTCTCAGCGATGGGCAACAGCGGATACTGGGAGTGCAAGTATCTGCTCGCTCTTGACCACTATGGATGCTCTGTAGGGATGGAAAATGAAAGGGTGAGCAACCACAGGCTCAGTAAAGAAATAACGTAAGTAAGTAGGCAGCTACACTATCTACATGCATATTATGTCATGATATAAAAAAATCATTTACATTCGGAGCATGAGGTAAAATAAAACCATGCCACATGATTATGTATAAAATATATGAAAATTCATAAAATTAGGCATGATATCACATGGAAAATCAACATATAAATCATCTCATGCTCGTCATATCAAAACTCATTGCCATTCATTTAAATCAAATCTAATCCCACCCATCGAGAATGCCTTGTGCGTAAAATCATATGTCCTTCTATAAAAGCCAAATCACGGGTGTCACCCTTCCTTTGAGTCTACTCAAGTCTATTAATAAAAGATAATAGCAAGTGAGGCATGTAGGTTACATCTTAGAGAAAAATTAGAAATAATGGCCATGTATAAAATCCCTGTGATCCCAGGCTACAAGGATCTCGACGTGTAGGGTATCACAACTACAACGAGAGGTGAGGTCAACCCTTCTCGTGCAATAACTCAACCAACTAGTCATCAAGACTACAAGGTACAACATACTTCATGTGACATACACAGTACAACGAACTCCGTGGACCCACAAGGTCTGAGGATGCCTGCCATAGGTCTTAGCCACCCTATACCATGCTAGTAACCATTTCATGCCTCAAAACACGCGTGTGATATATCATCTCACTGTGACACAGTCTACAGGAGTCTACAACACAGTTTTCTATAAAACATGTTAAATCTTCGTACGAATAAAGCTCCAGTATGACTTTCATGCACAGTAAACAAATAAAACTAGTGCGAGTAGAGCTTCAGCACTATCAGTGTAAATCAAAGCATTTCATTTTGGTAAAAACATTAAATTCATGGAAATCCATGCGTTCTTGAATCTTTACTACCCCTTTCATAAAATTCCTACCAAGTAAAACTTATACTTCCTTATTTTTGGAACCTATCATAAAATTCTTAATGCAATATTAGATAATACTTAAATTTACGCCCTATAATTCCCCTTAAAATACGAATAGCCACCTCTAGGCACTTACAAGACCCCCTTACCTCGAATAACGTTGAGCGTAGTACAAGTTCCACCGCTGGAAGCTCGTCCAAATCCAATTTGCTCATAACCTGGTCTCCGGAGCTGCAAGTATTCATAAATCACTTCATTATATTGATTCATCTTATCGGACCTTATGGTATTAAGCTTGGACTATTTTCGCATTTGGCCAACTTTGTGTCGTTCTTAAATAAATTGGCTGGTAACCCATTTAGCTATCATATCAAACACTTAATTTGCATGATTAATCCTTAATTCCTCCTTCATCCATATATTAACAATTACCATTTATACACATTTCATCACTTTGTCTAATCCCATAAATGGCTTTCATAACCCAATCTCAAAATCATGAATATAACATTCCTAACACTTGATATAACCTATTTATCATTAACTCAACCTTATGCTATCTTCTCACACCAAAACCATTATAGGTTACGCTTGATTCAACACATTTTAGGTGTTTTTAACCTTTAATATACACACCAATCTACTCCTAACAACATCTTATTATACGTATTTAGAGTTGGTGTATCAAGAACTCACCTAGCTTGACTTTCTCTTGTCCAAACTTGGAAGATCCTTTTGCCCCTTCAATCCAACTAGTTGAGTTTTGATTCCAAGGTATGTGGTTCTCCTCTTTAAGATGCACAACTTTGGCTTTAATGGCTTTTTCCTAATTCTTTTTGGAAGGGAATGTATTTTAGAGAGAGAAAACTTGATATTTGGGTAAATGTTTGATTTGCTGAGGAATAAAGTTTTACCGTCGGGTATTTATAGATTGAGAGTGGGGAGATCGATCTGCTAGGGTAAGAAATCGATCTTCCCTTGGTTTTTCAGCTATCAGATTGTTCCAGTATGAAAGGGTGGGATTGATCTGCTCTTAGGGTGAGTGATCGATCTTTTCTTGGCAGAGGCTTAAGGAGATTGATCTGCTCATGGGGAGAGATCGATCTTGGCTTAACAGAATCAAATAGAGATCGATTTGTGCTTAATAGGGGATCGATCTCTACTAGGCAGAGGCAAATGCAGATCGATCTGCTCATTGGGGAGATCAATCTGACCTTGGCAGATTCACTTGAAAATTATTCTGCTTGAATAAGGGATCGATTGGTCTTGAATACGAGATCAATCTGGCCTTTGTCTGGTGCATTTCCTACTGCATTTTTCTAGATTTTCGAAGGGAGAACTTGTGTTCGATTGCTTCACTAGTCATTTTGCAATCTATTCACAATTCGAGCATGGAAGGGCTTATTTCCTATAAGTTTCGTGTTATAGAACTCGTGTGTATTGCTTAGAATTCAGAATGGATACACAATTTTGCAATCCTTACTTATCATCTTATGTTTTTAGTCCTTATCTCTAGTTCAGATGTTTTAAGTTCTATTTGTTTAATTTGTGGCCACTTTAGCCCTCGTTTGACCTTTACATGTATCCACGATACTCATTCATTCTCATTTCTAATTCATTCACATTTGCATGGTCTAAAATCATCTGTCTTATAATTCCATTGACATATAATAAGGTTTTACAAACATGGGGTCTCACAATCTCCCTCACTTAGAAAATTTGGTCCTCCAAATTGGAACCAACCTAGTCTGTGAATAACTCGGGGTACTTCTCCCACATTAAATCCTTCAACTCCTATGTAGCTTCTTCGGCAGTGTGGTGCTGCTAAGGACTTTCACTAAGGGAATCGTCTTCAATCTTAACATTTTCTCTTTCCTATCCAATATCTGAACTAGCTTCTCAACATATGACATGTTCTCGTTGAGCTCCAACGGCTCATATATAATTACATGTGTCGGGTCTGGGTGGTACTTTCGTAACATAGAGATGTGGAAGACGTTATGAACGCCTACTAGCTCAGGTGACAATGTTAGCCTATAGGCCTTATCTCTCACTCTGTCCAATATTTCAAGGGGTCCAATGTAACGAGGACTCAACTTACCTTCCTTCTCGAACCTCGTTATACCCTTGGAAGGAGAAACTCGTAAAAACGCCGATTCACCCACTACGAACTTTAATAGTCTATGTCTCTTGTCAATGTAACTCTTTTGTTTGCTCTGAGCTATCAGCACATGTTTATATGTTTTGATATGTCGTGCTGAAGTTTGACTCACATGATGGATTTTAGAAAAGTGCTGGAGCATTGCACGCTCTAGTTTTGTTGAGTTTGAGATGATACAGTACTGGAAGCTATTGCTCGCACTGAGAAATACCGACTTGGAGCCTTATGATGACTGTGTCACACTGATTGCTCGCCTAGTATATGAGACATGGTTCAGGATGATGAGTCCATTGGAGTTTGTAGATGGACTGGGTCTACGGTCGTACGTTGAACTGTATACTTGTTCGTTGTATACTATGTACCGTGCTGGGTGCACGTGAGTATGAGTATCATGTAGATGACACATGGCGTACCTTGTACCGTGAATATATGTGATATGAGGAGATAAGGTTGATTGAGATGAGTTGGAGGGTAGGACTGACCCATCCCCCTTCAGGCGAAGTGATGCCCTGTACACACCTGATCAGTGAGGCTTTGGATCACTAACTATGGCCATATGTCATAAATATTAGATTGCCAAAAATTCCATGCCTATCTTAGATATAAGAGAAATTGTGAAACTCAGTTAAGAAACAGAATTGATGAAAAGAAATGGTTTGATAAATCTCTTGATTTGAGTGTTCGTGTTATGATAGTATTGTTTATGACATGTTTTCAAATGGGAATATTGTATACTCGTTTTCATGAAAATGCTTACGTGAGAAGTAATGTTTAAATGCATTTTCTAGTAATATTTCCATTTACATTGAAGCATGATTTTGTTTATGCATGCATGGGCTATGTAGATAGTACAATATCCACATGTTAGCATCCATTTCCTTACTGAGCTGTGGGTTGCTCATCCCACTATTTTTCCCCCTCTAGATACTGAGAAGTAGGACAGTGTGGTGGTCTCTAGATTCTTTTTGGGTTGGACAGCTCCTACCAATTGCAAAGGTATAAGATTTGTATACACACGAGCATTTTGTATCTATTATAATGTATCGCACAGTTATGAATTACAAATGTAAAATGTTGTATGGGGATGTTGTGTAAAGATATTATATTATACAATTTATATTTGTATATCTACATACACACCTGGGAGTGTGCATTAAAGTTTTAAATATTTCCAATGTAAATTTATGGAATTTAGTAATTACATTGACTCACAGCCCAACCGTAGTAGTATATGTATGGATGAAGGGCACCCAGAGTCGGGGTGTGACAGATTTGGTATCAAAGCTTGGTTGGTCTGATGTGAGTCAATGTTTAGGACTAAGAAACATACATCCTCAAGTTACTATGAGATATTTAGATACAAATGTGTATACGGAGCTAGTAGTAAATTAAAAGTTTGTTATAAATGCAAGAAGTTATCAGGCTTGTGAAATATGCCTGAGCGACACAACAAGAGGGGAGAGAGCTCAAGAGCTCAAGGGCAAAATGACTGGACTGAGAGACACAGTAGATCATCCTCTAGTCATGAGACCTAGGAACAGATAAAGGCTTTCGATCCTCGGGTAGCCCAATTAGAGGAAGATATGCGTACGGTGATGACCATGATGGGTCAGATTATGGCTAGATTTGAGGGTATACCGAGTACAGTGGGACAGGCTACATCGAATCCCCCAGTAGTTACACCTGAACCTGAGGATGTTGCACCTACAAGACCTGAACCGGTTAGGCCACGAGATCCCCATATTCGACTAGTACCTCCTCCAGTAGCCCCACAGCAGTATGATGATGATGATTTAGGGTATGGATACGACTGTGATATGGAGAGGTTGAGGCATTTCATAGATTTCAAGCCTCCTTCTTTTAGTGGGGTAAAGGATCCAGCAGTGGCTAAGGACTGGATAAGCCAGATGGAGAAGTTGTTTGACTTTTGTATATGCTCGGCTATAGAGAGAGTAGCGCTCGCGGCCTTTGTTTTGAGAGTGGAAGTAAAGCAATGGTGAAAGTCCACCAGGCCTATGTTGAGAGCTCAGGGTATAGCTATCACGTAGGATATGTTCTTGTGTGCTTTCAGAGAGCAATACATCCCAGATATCACTTGATGTAGGTTACAGATGAAATTCCTGAATTTGACTCAAGAGAATCGAACAGTTGATGAGTACGAGTCATGATTCACCTCATTGGGCCGGTATGATCCAGACTCTATAAGGAGTGAAGATATTAGGGTCCGTAGGTATGTTGACGGACTGAGGCCTTCAATCAGAACTAAGTTGGCCCCATTTGATGTTGCTATATACAGAGAGGCGGTATGACGGGCCCAGTTATGTGAACAGGACTGTAACCTGTAAATTTTAGAGTTTGGTTGGGGTATGACAAGGGTCCGAGGAAACTGGGAGATGGCAAGAGTGCCAGATTTGGACGAAAAGCTATGAGTAAGCGTCAGAGAGAGGTAGATGAGTCACAGAAGAAGGCTGATAGACCTTTTATACCTTCGACTCAGACACCAGCTAGAGGTGTAGTGATTGGTGGACCCCGATCGACTATTGATCAGTGCAGGGTATGCAGTCGATATCACGGTGGTAGGCCCTATCACTTTTAGGGTACATGATGCTTTAGAAGTGGTAGGTTTGGGCACTATGTAAGAGATTTCCCAGAAGCAGTTGAGGTAGTCCCACAGAGGGGTAAGGAGCCAGAGAAAGTTCCTACATTTACACATTCTGCAAGGAAGAGAGCCATGACTGAAGAAAAGGGGAAGCAAGTTGTGGGTCAAGGCATGGTGTATGTGATAGACCAGGCATCAGCAGATACCTCTTCTATGGTGATAAAAGGTACAATTTTAATCTTTAATTTGGAAGATATAGCTTTGTTATTCTGGTGCTACGCATTGTTTCATATCACTTGCATGTACATCAAGGTTAATTGATTTTGTAGAACCCATATACTTAAATGAGACTTTATTGATAAGTACTCCAATGAGAGTTAGTTAATTAGCTGAACAAGTTTATAAGGATTGTAAAGTGAGGGTAGGAGATAAGTGTGCGATAGCTAACTTGATCTTATTAAATATGTATGATATTGATGTAATCTTGGGAATGGACTGGTTAGCTACCAATCATGTTGTCTTAGACTGTCATTCTAAGTCCATTACATTTTCTCTACTCGAAGAATGTGTTGTAAGATTTTAAGAGAAGTAATGAAATCTTGAATTTTGTGACAAGTAAAGTGCATTGTTATAAAATGACATGAGTGTTATCTTGAAGGTTTTATTGCTTATGTGGTGGATTTGGACAAAATACATCCAGCTATGGAGGACATTCCAGTGGTTAGAGAATTCCCTGATGTCTTTCCAGATGACCTACCGGGATTGCCACTGGATAGAGAAATGGAGTTTGGTATAAACTTGACAGCTGGAACAGAACCAATATCTAAACCACCATATAGGATGGCTCAGTTGAGCTAGAGGAATTAAGAAAGAAGTTACAAGACATGCTAGATAAGGGGTTTATAAGATCGAGTGTCTCACTATGGGGAGCTCCGGTATTGTTTGTGAAGAAGAGAGATGGGAGCCTTAGGTTATGTATTGACTATCGGATGTTGAATAAGGCTACCATCAAGAACAGATATCCCTTGCCATGCATTAATGATCTATTAGATCAACTTCGGGGAGCGCAGATCTTTTCCAAGATAGATCTAAGTACCATCAATTAAAGATTCGAAAGGAGGATGTGCCGAAGACAGCTTTTCGCACCCGCTATGACTATTATGAATTCTTGGAGAGAGAAAGCTGTATGCCAAACTTGGTAAATGTGACTTTTGGCTATAGCAGATTTCTTTTCTGGGCCATGTTGTATCTAAGGATAGGGTGTCAGTGGATCCATCCAAGATTAAGACCGTTGTTCAGTGGGAACAGCCTAGGACAGTCAGGGAGATCAAAAGTTTTTTGGGTTCGGCAGGTTACTATAGGATATTTTTAGAGGGTTTTTCTATACTGGCTGCTCCGTTGACATGTCTTACGAGGAAAGATGTGGAGCTTACATGGGATGAAGCTTATGAGAGGAGCTTTCAGGAACTTAAGCGCGGATTAACCACCGCGCCAGTTCTTATCATCCCTAACAGCTCAGGGAACTACTCTGTGTATACAGATGCTTCACATCAAGGACTAGGCTGTGTCTTGACGTAGAACGGAAGGATAGTAGCTTATGGATCTAGACAACTAAAAGATCATGAGAAGAACTACCCTACTTATGATTTGGAGTTCGCGGTCGTAGTGTTTGCATTGAAGATATGGCGCCACTACTTGTATGGTGAGAGGTTTCAAATCTTTACGGATCACAAGAGTCTTAAGTATCTATTCTCACAAAAGGAGTTAAATATGAGACAAAAAAAGGTGGTTAGAACTCCTCAAGACTATGATTGCGAGATTTTGTCCCACACGGGGAAGGCAAATGTGGTTGCAGATGCATTGAGTAGAAAGAGTCTCGGGTTGGTATCATATATGATGATTAGGGAGCATGATTTGTTGGAACAATTCATGAATCTTAGTTTGGATATGACCCTACTTGAGATTAGTAGTTATGGGATTATTGCTAGCTTGAGATTTGAAGCAGAGTTGACTGAGAGAATCCGGAAAGCTCAGCAAATTGATCAATAGTGTATTGATGTGATTAACCAAATCCATAAAGGGTAAGGGTATGAAATTTGTATTGAGTTCAGATGGAATACTAAGGTTCAGAAATAGAATATGTGTTCCTAAAGATTTAGAGCTCTAAAAGTTGATCTTATCAGAGGCTCACTCATCGAGATATACAGTACACCCTGGGAGTAGTAAAATGTATCAGAATCTCTGGAAAGTATATTGGTGGTTTGGGATGAAGAAAGACATTGTTGAATATGTCGCTAAGTGTCTCGTTTGTCAGCAGGTGAAGGTAGAGTATCAGAAACCTGTAGGATTATTGCAGCCTCTACCGATACCGATATGGAAGTGGGAGCATGTCACCATGAATTTTGTGATGGGATTACCGCGGACCTGCAGAGGTCATGATGCCATATGGGTGATTGTGGATTGGTTGACGAAATCAGCCCATTTTCTAGCTGTGAGAGTTACCGATACTCAGAGCAAATTAGCAAACTTGTATGTGTGCGAGATAGTGAGACTACATGGAATTCTAATGAGCGTTGTTTCTGATAGGGTTACCCGCTTAACTTCCCACTTTTGGAAACATTTTCAGGAAACGATGGGGACCCAGTTGAGTTTTAGCACCGTATTTCATCCTCGGACAGATGGTCAGTTAGAGAAGACTATATAGACCCTGGAGGATATGTTGAGAGAGTGTGCATTGGGTTTTGGATGCTCCTAGGATGACCATTTGCCACTCGCAGAGTTTGCCTATAATAAAAGTTTTCATGCGAGTATCGGGATGGCACCATATGAGGCAGTGTACGGTTGTAGATGCCGATCACCCATTAGATGGGAAGAAGTTGGTGACAGACAGTTGCTCGCTCCTGATTTGGTTAAACAAGCCTCCGAGGATGTTCAGGTAATATGTGAGAGACTACGAACGACTCAAAGTCGATAAAAGAGCTATGTTGACAGGAGATGGAGACCACTTGAGTTTGATGTGGGTGAGTCCGTATTTTTGAGAGTATCTCCTTCTAAGGGAATAACGAGGTTCAGAAAGACAGGAAAACTAAGTCCTCGTTACATTGGTCCCTTCGAGATTTTAAATAGAGTAAGAGATAGAGCAAATATGCTAGCCTTACCACCTTAGCTTGTAGAAGTTCACAATGTCTTCCATGTTTCTATGCTTCAGAAGTACTACCCGGATCCAACACATGTAATTAGCTATGAGCCGTTGGAACTCAAGGAGGATATGTCATATGTGGACAAACCGATCCGAATATTGGACAGAAAAGAGAAGTTGCGGAACAAAATGATTTCATTGGTTAAGGTCCTGTGGCAGCACCATACATCGGAGGAAGCCACATGGGAGTTAGAGGATCTAATGAAGGAGAAATATCCCCAACTTTTTGGGGAATAGATTTGGTTCAATTTGGAGGACCAAATTTTCTAAGGAGGGGAGAAATGTAATACTCGTAAATTCCCATGTATTTGTTTTATGAAGATATAATGTGCATGTACTTTTGTTACAAGTGTATAAGTGATAAGAGGATGTAAGGATTTTGGAAATTTAATGAAACATCCATGATTTTAAGTTGTGTACACAAGTTTCATTAACTATAAACTATGTGGAATGGAGGCTATTGTGTGTAAATTATGCGCGAAATGAAAATTGAGGTATGCAGCAAAGTTTGATGAGCGTATGGGTAAAAATCTGCAGAAAACTACAGAAAATGAGGGTGCAGGGGATGAGAGATCGATCTCATATGAAGGAGAGATCGAGCACCCCTCATGAAATGCCCTATAATTGTCGAATGGAACTAGGCAGATCGATCTCATGGGAAGACAGATCGATCTCATTAAGTCTTTGTCTGGAAGGAATCGATCTCTCACAAGGCACAGATCGATCGCCTTAACTCTCTGCCTAAGACAGATCGATCTTAAGGACTTGACAGATCGATCTCCTTAAGGTTCTGTAAAGAGCAGATCGATCTCCTACAATAGGCAGATTGATCTCTAAGAAGGAATTTGCTTACAAACAGATCGATCTCATCAAGGAAGAAGATCGATCTGGTAGTAGTTGTGTTTGGTAAAAAGGACTACCAAATATTGTAGAGATCGATCTCCACAAGGACTAGATCGATCTCACGCCTTTACATCTATAAAAAAAAGCATGAGATTTGGACTGAAAACTCATATTTTTCCCACCAAACCCGCTCCTGCCATTTTCTCTCAAAGATCTAAGCTTTCTCACTCTAAAAATCACTACATTCCAGCCAGAATATGAAGAAGCTCAAGAAGGGAAAGTTGTTCCTTGAAGCAAGGAGAACAACATACCCAAAAATCACACATTGATGTAACCAAGAGAAGGAGTTTTGGCTACCACAAGTTTGGCTAAGTAAAGGGATAAGCTCTTCAACCTTCAAGCTTTTAATATGGGTTTCTATACAATTGTGAATAGGATAATACGAGAATTATTGATAGGAATAATGAATGTAGTGATGGGTGAGTAATATTAAGAGAGATTTATAAAGAGGAAATCCATAGAAGAGTGATGGAAAACTTAAGAGAAGGCAATGTGTATGTTAGTAGAGGGAAAGGAAAATAACTTAATGATTTATATGTGTAGATTGAAATACGTGGAACACGGTTAACCCGGATCACGAACGAAGCAAACGAGACGAAGGAAATACGAGCGCGATTCTAGGTACGAGATTGTATGTTAGCGATAGAGATATTCGTACGTATTTTACTACGATTTTGATAGTTATAACGCTAGAAATATTATACTTAGCTATTGAACCATATGTGAATGCAAATGTATTATGGTATAATTGTGAAAATGGGATGTGGGAAGGAAAGCATCCTGACATGCACGATTTTAATGCTTTTGCATCTATATGATGTTTTTTATGTTTTCTCAACTACATGTTAGTTTTGAGATTGAGAAATGATGATGGATAGGTTGGCTAGTTTTATATGTTTAGCATGGGACGGCATGTTACGTCGATAAACATGTTTTGAGTTTTCAAAAGAGAAAATAGCCACCTATCGGATTTGAGAAATGATTTGGTGTCGAAGCATTAGCTCCCACCGATTTTTAATGATTTTGACTATGCTGGAGTTTCACTCGCATACGTCTGTATGTTTGATAAACTGTGTTGGAGCTTAACTCGTACGTGGTTTTATAATGATAATGTGCTAGAGTTTTAGCTTGCATATGTTTCTATGTTTTGATATGTCGTGCTGGAGTTCGTCTCGCACAATGGATTTGAGAAAAGTGCTGGAGCATTGCTCACACTAGTTTTGTTGAGTTTGAGATGATACAATGCTGAAAGCTATTGCTCGTACTAAGAAATACCGCGCTGGAGCCTTGCAATGACTGTGTGTCACGCTGATTGCTCGCCTGGTATATGAGACATGGTTCAGGATGATGAGTCCATTGGAGTTGGTAGATAGACTGGGTCCACAATTGTATGTTGAACTGTGTAGTTGTCCGTTAGTATACTATGTACCGTGCTGGGTACACGTGAGTACGAGTATCGCGTAGATGACACATGACATACCTTGTACCATGAGTATATGTGATATGAGGAGATGAGGTTGATTGAGATGAGCCGGAGGGTAGGACTGACCTATCCCCCTTTAGGCGAAGTGATGCCCTGTGCACACCTGATCAGTGAGGCCTGGGATCACTGACTATGGCCATATGTCGTGGATATTAGATTGCCGAAAATTCCATACCTGTCTTAGAGATAAGAGAAATTGTGAAACTTAGAAAAGAAAGAGAATTGATGAAAATAAATGGTTTGATAAATCTCTTGATTTGAGTGTTCGTGCTATGATAGAACTGTTTATGAAATGTTTTCAAATGGGAATATCGTATCCTCGTTTTCATGAAAATGCTTATGTGAGAAGTAATGTTTAAATGCATTTTCTAGTAATATTTCCATTTACATTGAAACATGGTTTTCTTTATGCATGCATGGGCTATGTAGATAGTACAATATATACCTGTTAGCATCCATTTCCTTACTGAGCTATGGTTTGCTCATCCCACTATTTTCTCCCTCCAGATATTGAGAACTAGGACAGTGCGGTGGTCTCTAGATTCCTTTTGGGTTGGACAGCTCCCACCAGTTGTAAAGGTATAAGATTTGTATACACACGAGCATTTTGTATCTATTATAATGTATCGCACAGTTATGAATTACAAATGTAAAATGTTGTATGGGGATGTTATGTAAAGATATTATATTGTACAATTGATTTTGTATATTTAAAGTTTTAAATATTTCCGCTGTAAATTTATGGAATTTAGTAATTACATTGACTCACAGCCCAACCGTAGTAGTATATATATGGATGAAGGGCACCTAGAGTCGGGGTGTGACATCTAGTGCATGCACTCGCCCTTTGCCAACAACCTGCTTCCCTTTCTCTGCGGCTATGGCTTTCCTCTTATGAGTCGAAGCCTCGGCAGGAGCTCTTTCTGACTGTTTGACCTTCTGTGGGGCAATCTCCATCATCTTAGGGTAATCTCGTAGAAAACGCCCTGGCTTCTGGTATGACTACGCCCGCTCTAAGTTACTCAAACGTGTAAACCGCAAGTGCACGGGTCGTACAAGTAATAATGGGATTTGAGTCCCAGATTATCGTCCCACAGAGAATCTAATTAGCCTAACTAAGTACCGGTTAATTTTACCCTAAGTATATCCTAGCAAATTGTGAGAATTCAGTGGGTGATCTACAAGGCTTAAATTAAAAGGTACTGAAAAACAATAAAAATAATGACAATTATAACATAAATAAAACATAGCAAAAATTACTTATAGAACTTCAAGCAATTAAAAGCAATAACCTACAAAAAAATGAGTAACACAGCTAAAAGTAATTAGTACGAATAAAATGAGATGCAAATAAGAAAATAAAGAAATAAAATTAACTAGAATAAAACTAGACAATAAAAATAAAATGCGCACACAATTAATCTAATTATCAAGAATAAAAATGCAAATTAAACTAACCTAAAATCTAAGGAAATAAAATTCTAAAAATTTAAGAAAATTTCTAAATATAACTAACAAATTAAATACCTATATGATGGCGCTAAATTAAATATAACTCTAACTAATTACTAACTTAATAAAATATCTAAATAAAAGAAATAATGCATGAGAAATAAATATTTTTAAAATTTTAAATTTAACTTAAAAATGCATAAAATAATTCTACCCCAAATTTTAATTCTAAATGCAAGACATTAACACTAGAATTAAGTCTTAAATCATATTGCATTCAAAAATTAAATATTAATAGAATTAAATTGAAGTCTTACTCTAAATGACAAGAAAATTAAGCTAACATGCAACTTAATTCAACTATATAAATTTAACTACTAATATTGTTATCTAAATAACTAATATCTAACAATTAAAAAGCAAGCCTGATAAAACAAGTTGTCGGAATCAAAACAAAACAGGATTACAAATACAGCTATGCACCACGTCCCTGCACTGTACTATGCTCTGCAATCCGCACGTTTCAGGCAACACATCTCGTCAGTCTACAGCTTCAAGTCATCTCGCACGGCTCCTCTGCTCTTGCTTCAATCGCCACTAACCTTCTGCACTTGTGCTTTGTGCTGTTCATCTGTCTGCAACACGCCCTTTTGTCGCTCTTCATTCTTTGCACATTAGCAGCAGCAACAGGATATCAAAACAGCAGTGCCACGCGACAGTGCAGGTGGATCCAGCACCACCTACTGCTTTCTAGTAGAGACCAACTCTGCACTGCTTTGACCCGTATCACAGCTAGGAATCGTGGATCACCAGCGACACCGAGACAGAGGCAATCCACACTTATGGTCTAGCAATTCATAGTCACAGCATTGATCCTTGCAGAGAAAACAAGTTGAACCCGTGCTGCTTCAACAGCTCCAAAGGACATGTTAGATGTGGTTCCTTTCTGATACTGGCATTTATTTCGTGGTAGCGAGCCTGAGAGTGGAAAACTGGACTTAATTGATCGAATCGAGCAAACACAGCGAAATGATAAATACTGCATTGATGTGGCTAGTCAGACCCAGATGGGTGCTGCAACTAGCTTGAGTATTGGTACTGATAATTTATTGAGATTTTGAAACAAAATTATGTACCAAATGATCCATAGTTAAAGGAATTGATGTCGACAGAGACTCATTTACAGAGATATACCCTGCATTCAGATAATAATAGGATTTATCAAATCTTCTGAAGATATATTTGTCATGACCCTCAAACCACCGAAATCAACTACAAATTTTGGCCTTTTTTTATATTTGACTTGTTATTTATTGATAAATCTTTACCTTTACTTACCTGATCGTGAACAGCTACACCACCAACAGTTGGGTTGTGTATCGATGTCAATCTCATCCAATCAAATCATTTAAAATTTCAGTTAACTTAAAAGTAATCACTTGTATTTCTTAATCATAGTTATCATTTACAGCTGTTTACAAACTCTCTACATCCCAAAAAATTACATTTAAAGTTATTAATGTGCTTGTACATATCTAGATACAAAAACTACATAAATTTGTATACCTCGTGTGATGGGATGCAACGGACACCAAACGCCAGTCCTCAATCGCCCACTATCTACTATAAGTGCTCTGTAGAGGGGGAAAATAAGGGGGTGAGCAAACCACGCACTCAGTAAGGCAATCATGCGAACAGGTAGATAACTGCACTATCTACGTGATGCCATACTTAAACCACATATTTATAGTCATACTTCAAAACGTATGCTCATACTTGTGTATATACCATGTAAAGCAAGTCATGCTATATAAATTAATGCATAATTATTAAAGCACAGCATGAGAAAAATCATCATGCGTAGTCAAATGTCAAAGCATAGAAGTCATTATACAACGTAAACTTATAAGCATTTCCAATTCTTAACACAAGCTAATACCAAATCATTCACTCGACAGGACGCAGCCCTCCCATGGACTATCCTGACCTATAAAACATATTTCAAAAACATGAATTTATCATTCATCAATAGACATGTAAGATAGGCATATAATATAATAAGGGAAATATCCTCTAGGACTATGGCCATATCCTCTGTGATCCCAGGCTACACGGATCCTAGTGTGCAGGGTATCACCTCTATCTGCTTTTGCACGGGAGGTGGGTTACGTCCATCCCGTCGGTCCATAGCAGAATCCATCGTCCGAAGACGACATACAAATAACACACACAGTACAACGTACTCCATGCTACTTGCATGGTACAACGTACTTCGTGGACCCATATCATCACATCATACACTACCACATCTCAATACGCACGTGCGAGCCTATTTAATCAGTGTGGCACACAGCCTACCCGAAGCTCCCAACACAGCTCCTAACATGTCATAAAATCACGTGTGAGTAGTCTCAAGCACGAAAAACAAGTATGGTGGACATCTAGTGCGAGCTATGCTCCAGCACCATGTCAAATCCAGTATAAAAATCTATGCAAGTCGTACTCTAATACAATGTCATAAAATCCATGTAAAACTCTAGTACGAGCATTGCTCTAGCACTACTGCATGTGTAAACATGTCAAATCTCGTGTGAGCAACACTCTAGCATGTTTCTTTTCCATAAACTAATGTAGGTGGCTCATTCTTTGTAAAACATGGTTATAAAACCAAATCAAATTATTTCTTGTGCAAATTATTTCAAATGCTAGCCAACCTACCAATTACATGCTAAAAAGCAATAAAAAATGATTTTCTAAGCATTATGCTCTTGTTTTCATGCACATTTCGCAAAAACCCAATTCTTGGTCCCTTAAACACTCATTTCTCTCCTATTACCACACATATTCTAGAAAACCATAATGCGTCCAAAATTCGCATAGATATCTCTAAGAGTCCACACAATTCCCTTACCTCAATTCTCGGAGAAGCAATCGCTTCCTTCCTTTTCCATTTTCCTCAATCTGGTTCAATTGGCTCCGATTTTATCCTTGGGAACTGCACACATATTCATGAATCATATGAGTCAATACCAATAACTCATATTCCAATTCCAACAAATTCGATATATCTTATCGAACCTATTTTATCGAGTTTGGCCCTATTATCGCGTTTGGCCATTATTATGCTATTTCTAGGCAATTGTCTAATAACTCACTTAGTAACTTATTAAGCACTGGGGTGTGCATACTCCACCCTTAATTCTCTCATTCATTCATACATTTCACCAATACCATATATGTACATTTTACCATTTTGTCAATCTCATAATTCATTTCACATCACCATTTTAAAATCATACTCACAACACCATTATCACCTCAAGATATCCCATTCATCATTAACTCCACCATATTTCATTTCTCGCACCATTCTATTTCTAGCACATTGTTGGTTCATTATATCCTACGTAGTTTTAACCATTAAAATGTACACCCATCTACCCATAACATCATTTAGTTAAACACATTTGAAGTTAGTCCATTAGAAACTTACCTAGCTTGACCTCCTTCTCTTTCAAGTTTGGAACACTCCTTAGATCCTTCAATCCAATGAGTTGGATGTCGACTTCAAGATATGTTGTTTCCCTCTCCAAGGTGAACAACTTTGCTCTAATGTCTTTTTCTCAAATCTTTATGGAAAAGGTGGGTATTCTAGAGAGAGAAAGCTTAGTATTTAGGTAAAAATGGATGGAGATCAAGCTTCCTGAAGATTGGAGCTTTTTACCGTTGGGTTTATATAGAAAAAGGGTGAGGAGATCGATTTGGTTAGATAGGGGATTGATCTGCTTTAGGTTTTCATGCTTGAAATGTTCAAGCATTAAAGGATGAGATCGATCTGTTAATGGGAAAGAGATCGATCTCTCTTTGGCAGAAGCCTAAGGAGATCGATCTACTCATGGGGAGAGATCGATCTGATCTTCACAGAATGCAATAAGGATCGATTTGCACTTAAGGGAGGATCAATCTGAGTTTGCCAGAGGCTAATGCAGATCGATTTGATCATTGAGGAGATTAATCTGCTTGATAGGGAGATTGATCTACCTTAGCAATTTCACTTGGAATGGCTGTGTTTAGCACAAGAGATCAGTATGCCTTGAATAGGAGATCGATTTGGCCTTCACCTGCAGCCCCTTTGCTGTAATTTTCTAAAATTTTCAATGGTAAGTTCCTGTTCCATTGCTCTAATTACTCATTTTGCATTTTAATCCTACTTCGAGCATGGAAAGACTTATTTCCTATGATTTTCGTGCTATGGAACTTGTGTGTAATGCTTGGAAATAGAACTTATGTGTAATGCTTGGAAATCCAAATGGATACCCAATTCCACAATCCATACGTTACCATTTTGTGTTTTAAGTCCCTACCTCCATTCCGGATGCCTTAAGTTCTATTCATTTCGTTTATGGCCACCTCAGCCCTTATTGAACCTTTACATGCATCCATGATACTCATTCATTATCATTTGCAATTCATTCACATTTGCATGATTTAAAATCATTTGTCCTACAATTCCATTTACATACATTACAAGGTTATACATATATGAGGTCTCACATTCTCCCCCACTTAGCAAATTTGGTCCTCCAAATTAGAACCAAATCAGTCTGTGAATAACTCGAAATATTTTTCCCGCATCAAACTCTCCAACTTCCATGTAGCTTCTTTTGCAGTGTGGTGCTGCCAAAGAACTTTCACTAGGGGGATCGTCTTGGATCTCAATACCTTCTCCTTCCTATCCAATATCTGAATCGACTTCTCAACATATGTCAAGTTCTGATGGAGCTCCAATGGCTCATATCTCACTACATGCACCAAATTCGGGTGGTACTTCCGTAACATAGAGATGTGGAAGGCATTATGAACGCCTACTAGCTCAGGTGGTAGCGCTAGCCTATAGGCCTTATCTTTCACTCTATCCAATATCTCAAAGGGTCCAATGTAACGAGGACTTAACTTCCCTTTCTTTCTGAACCTCATTATACCCTTAGAAGGAGAAACTCGTAAAAACATCGATTCACCCACTGTGAATTCCAATGGCCTCCGTCTCTTGTCATCATATCTCTTTTGTCTGCTCTGAGTTGTTCATAACCTCTCACAAATCAATTGGACATTCTAAGAGGCTTATCTTACTAAGTCGGGAGCAAATATCAACCGATCACCAACCTCTTCCCATCCAATAGGGGAAGAACATCTACAGCCATACAAAGCCTCATACAGTACCTTCTCGATACTGGAATGAAAATTATTATTATAGGCAAACTCTGCGAGCGGTAAATGGTCATCCCAAGAGCCTCCAAAATCCTATGCACACACTCTCAACATATCTTCCAGGGTTTGTATAATCCTTTCTGACAAACCATCTGTCTGAGGATGAAACGCGATGCTAAAACTCAATTAGGTCCCCATCGCTTCTTGAAAATGTTACTAGAAGTGGAAAGTGAAGCGAGCATCCCGATCAGAAACAACGCTCGCTGGAATACCATGCAATCTCACTATCTCGCGCACATATAGTTCCGCCAATGTACTCAGAGTATTGGTGGCTCTCATAGCTAGGAAGTATTCTGACTTTGTCAATCTATCCACTATCACCCAAATCGCATCGTGATTCCTGCTAGTCCTGGGTAAACCCACCACGAAGTCCATAGTGACATGCTCCCACTTCTAAGTCCGTATAGGTAGAGGTTACAAGAGCCCTACAGGCTTTTGATGCTCTACCTGCACCTGCTGATAGACAAGACACTTTGCCACAAATTCAGCTACATCTCTCTTCATCCCTAACCACCAATACACTCTCCAGAGATTTTGATACATCTTGTTACTTCCCAGATGTAGGTTATACTTTGTTGAGTGACATTCTGTCAAGATCAACCTCCTGATCTCTGTATCATCGGGAACACATATCTTACCCCTGAACCTCAGCAAACCATCTGAACTTAACTCAAAATGGGTATCCATACCCCCTCTGTATCTGCCCGATAATATCACTACACTATTGATCAATCCGCTAAGCCTGTCAGATATGATCTATCATATTGGGTTCCAACCGCAGGCTAGCTACCGTAAAACCACTATCAGCATCAGGTAGGGTCACATCCAAACTGAGGTTAGTGAACTGTTCCAACAGCTTGTGTTCCCTAATCATCATATTTGATACCATCCCGAGGTACTTTCTACTCAATGTATTAGCTATCATATTTACTTTACCCGGGTGGTATAAGATCCCATAATCATAGTCCTTTAGAAGCACGAGCCGCCTCCTCTGTCTCATGTTTAACTCTTTATGTGAGAACAGATACTTAAGGCTCTTGTGGTCTGTAAACACTTGGAACTTCTCACCATAAAGATAATGGCATCATATTTTCAAGGCAAAAACCACGACCGCCAACTCTAAATCGTGGGTTCGGTAGTTCCTTTCATGATCCTTCAACCGTCTCGATCCATATGCTACTACCTTCCCATCTTGCATCAGTACATAACCATTCCTTGGTATGAAGCATCTGTATATACAGAAAAACCTCCTGAGTTGGTAGGAATGGTGAGAATAGGAGCTGTGGTCAATCTCCTCTTCAACTCCTGAAAGCTCTTCCCACATTTATCATCCCACACAAATTTAACATTCTTTCTCGTGAAACGTGTTAATGGAGCAGCTAATCTCAAGAATTCTTCCACAAATCGTCGATAATATCCAGTTAAACCCAAGAAACTTCTGATCTCTGTAACTGTCTGGGGTCTCTGCCACTAAACCACTGCATCAATCTTGGATGGGTCCATAGACACACCATCCCTTGATATTATATGATCCAGATAGAGATCTGTTCTAAACAATAATCACACCTACTGAGTTTAGCATATAACTTCTTCTCTCTGAGGGTCTGTAGCACTATCCTTAGGTGCTGCTCATGCTCCTCTTTAGATCCCGAATACACCAAAATATCATCAATGAGTATGATAACAAATCTATTTAAGTACTAGTGAAACACCTCATTCATTAATGACATAAAAGCTGCGGGAGCATTCGTCAACCCAAATGGCATAACCATAAACTCAAAGTGACCATACCGGGTGCAAAAAGTTATCTTGGGTACATCTCCATCCCGAATTCTTAACTGATGGTACCCAGATGTCAGATCTATCTTAGAAAAGACTTACGCTCCCCGAAGCCAATCCAACAAGTCTTCGATGCATGGAGGGGGTACTTATTCTTAATGGTCACCTTATTCAACAGCCTGTAGTCAATGCACAGTCGAAGGCTTCCATCCTTCTTCTTTACAAACAGTACTGGTGATCCCCAAGGTGATACACTCGGTCTGATGAACCCCTTATCCAATAACTCCTGTAACTACTTCCTCAGTTCCTCCAATTCAATCGTTGCCATTTTGTAATGTGGTTTGGACATCGGCTCTGTAACAAGTGTCGAATCTATTAAAAATTCCATTTCCCTATCCGATGGTAACCCTAGTAATTCATTCGAAAAGACATCGGGAAATTCCCTGACCACTGGGATGTCTCACAATTCCAGGCATGCCTTATCCACTTCAACCACGTACGTAATATAACCTTTCAAAACATCAATCATTAAATCAGTCTAAGAGTCATATATTTCACTCACAACCACAACTGCTTTCATTACTTTTCAAGGGGATTTACATTACATTGCTCGAGGAAACTTACGGTAATGCTATCTACCCTTGGAAATGTTACCGTCTTAGAAAAATAATCTACTATAGCCCGATTAACAACCAACCAATCCATTCCTAGGATTACATCAAAGTCTCTTATATACATTAAAATGAGGTCGACTGTCATTTCTTTTTCCCCTACTTTCAACTTACAATCTCTAAATACATACTCCACTAACTAACTATTATTCATGAGGGTGCTTATCTGTATCCTCCTACTCAACGGGGCAAGCTTCACATACTTAAATAATTTACATGCAAATGCAGGTGATACAAATGAATGTGTGGCACCAAGATCTATCAAAACATAAGCTTCAAGATCAAAGATTAAGATGGTACCTTTCACCACATCTGACGACTGATCTGCAGTATCCTGGTCCAAGGCGTTTACTCACCCTCTACCAACCACCTGCTTTCCTTTCTCTTCAGCTGTCGCCCTCCGTCTGGGAGTGGGAGTATCAACAAGAGCTCTCTTTGGCTCCTTGCCCTTCTATGGGGCACCCTCAGTCATCTCCAGGTAATTTCTGATCACATGCCCTGGTTTTCCACATCGAAAACATACTGTATGAGATCCATAACATGGTCGAGTCCCATGGTACCTATTGCACTTATTATACTATTCCGTAGTAGGTCGTGGCCCTCTAATCAATATTCCCTTTGCTAGAGCTATGGCCGGATACATGGACGGCTTAACTGTCCTCTCTCAAATTTCTTCAATCCTCGGCCTCTTCCCATAAAATCTCCTGCTTCCCTTATAACTGAAGCCTTTAACCATTGTAGGCCTTTCTCTGTCTCTATCCCTCATTTTACCAACCTTTCCATGCTCTAAGGCAACCCGCTCAATATTTTGTTTGCACAACGGTACCCTGTGTACTGCCTCCTCGTTTATGAGTATGTTAAACGGGACCAATCGTGATTTAATGGCAGGTCTTAGTCCATCCATAAACTTTCAGACCTTCTTGACCTTGTTATCCATCGTGTCAGGATCATACTCGCCTAGGGAGATAAACTTAGTCCCATACTCATCCATTGATCTGCTCCCTTGGGTCAAATCCAAAACTTACATCTGCAGTCTCCGTTGCACTGTATCCAGAACATATTACCTCTGAAAGGCCTCCAAGAATACATCCGAGCTAATCTCTATATGTCGTGCCCTCAAAATGGGTTGGGTAGACTTCCACCAGTGCTCTGTCGATCCCTTTAGTAAGAATACAGCGAACGCTACCATCTCAGTAGTAGTGAACTCAAAGAACTCATATAGTTTCTCAATCTCATTTACCCAGTCCTCTGCAGCTACTGGGTCTTTAACTCCACTGATGGATGGTGGGTTAAACTTCTGAAACTATCGTAGTCTATCCAAATCACATCCATAACCCCAATCTCTACTCCTATGTGGTGGAGCAACAGTAGATGGTGTGTCATGTACCGGTGGGGGTATGGGAATATCTATAGTATGAGGTTCTTGGGTTGGCTGTGAAGGCATCTCAAGAGTAATGATCGGTTCATCATCATCACCCTGTGCAGCTAGCTCTTGCCCGCCCCCAGCTCCAGGTAACGTCTGGGCAATCAGTCCCAATATCATCTCTAAGCTTCGCTCAATACTCGCCAAGCATGCCTCAGTACTCTCCGATCTCTCTGTCGGACCTTGTGGAGCATGCTCAATACCAGCCTCCACCTCAATCTCCTCGTGAGCCTCATGTGGTAATGACTCAACACGACCCCCAGGCCTACCCTTCTAGCCTCTAGTTCGTATTCTCACCCCTCTACCGTGACTGGTATTAGGCATTTTACCAAGATTCCTACATTCACACTCAATTCTTAGTCAAACCCATCTTTATATACACAATTGTATCTAGACAAGCATAGTAACAAAAGGATGTAATTTTCCTAAATTTTGACACCGACACACATCAGACCAACTCGGCTTTGATACCAATCTCTGTCACAGCCCTTAAACCACCGAAATCCACTACAAATTTTGGTTATTTTTTATTTATTTATTTTTTATATTTGACCTATTTTTTATTGATAAATCTTTACCTTTATTTTACCTGATCGTGAACAGCTACACCACCAACAGTTGGGTTGTGTATCGATGTCAATCTCATCCAATCAAATCATTTAAAATTTTAATTCATTTAAAAGTAAGCACTTGTATTTCTTAATTAGAGTTATCATTTACAGGTGTTTACAAACTCTCTGCATCCCCGAAAATTACATTTAAAGTTATTACTGTGCTTGTACATATCTAGATACAAAAACTACATAAATGTGTATACCTCGTGTGATGGGATGTAGCGGACATCAAAAACCAGTCCTCAATCACCCACTATCTACTGCAAGTGCTCTGTAGAGGGGGAAAATAAAGGGGGGTGAGCAAACCACGTACTCAGTAAGGCAATCATACAAACAGGTAGATAACTGCACTATCTACGTGATCGTGATGGCATGCTTAAACCACATATTTATTGTCATACTTCAAAACATATGCTCATGCTTGTGTATATGCCATTTAAAGCAAGCCATACTATATAAATCAGTGCACAATTATTAAATCACAGCATGGAAAAAATAATCATGCATAGTCAAATGTCAAAGCATAGAAGTCATCATCCAACGTGCACTTAAAAGCATTTTTGATTCTTAACACAAGCTAAAACCAAATCATTCACTCGTCAGGACTCAACCCTCCAATGGACTATCCTGACCCACAAAACATATTTCAAAAACATGGATTTATCATTCATCAATAGACATGTGTGATAGGCATATAATATAATAAGGGAAATATCCTCTAGGACTATAGCCATATCCTCTATGATCCTAGGCTACACGAATCCTAGTGTACGGGGTATCACCTCTATTTGCTTCCGCATGGGAAGTGGGTCACTTCCATCCCATCGGTCCATAGCAGAATCAATTATTCGAAGACGACATACAAATAACACACACGGTATAGCATACTCCATGCTACTTACATAGTACAACGTACTCCGTGGACCCATATTTTCACATCATACACTGCCACATCTCAATACGCATATGCAAGCTTATTTAATCGGTGTGACACACAGCCTACTCGAAGCTCCCAGCATGGCTCCCAACATATCATAAAACCACGTGCGAGTAGTCTCAAGCACAAAAAACAAGTATCGTGGATATCTAGTGCGAGCTATGCTCCAGCACCATGTCAAATCTAGTATGAAAATCTATGCGAGTAGTACTCCAGCATAATATCATAAAATCTAAGTAAAACTCTAGTGCGAGCATCGCTCTAGCACTAATGTGTGATGCCCTGGTGTGAGATCTGAGAATTTTTCACATATCAAATTATGTAATGAGAACATGAAGTGTAATTGATTAAACTAAATGAAATGTACTCTTACATTGAGGTGATATGGAAAGTGATAAATGAGTTATAAATGAGATTTTATGTTAAAGTGTGAAACTATGGGGCCAAATCGATCTTGGAGAGGAGAGGATCGATCTGGTAAGTTAAAAATGATAAGGAAGGAAGAATTTAAGTGAGCAGATCGATCTCTAATGGAAGAGGATCGATCTCCTTATGATTCTATAATGAAGAGATCGATCTCATGAGGAAGAAATCGATATCAAAATATTTCTATTAGGGGGAAGATCGATCTCCTCAAGGAGCAGATCGATCTCATGAAGCATTTTGTAAACTAAAGATCGATCTCATAATTGGAGCAGATCGATCTTATAAAGCCATTAAGAGATCGATCTCACCCCACAATAGATCGATTTCATAGGCATAAAATTACCCCAGATCGTCTCCAAATTCAAATGTAAATCGATCTCATCAAGAGCCAGATCGATCTCCTACCCTCCGTCTATAAAAGGATCCCTATGTTTTCCTGCATTTCATCTTTTCTCTCTCTTTCAAACCTCCATTTCAACCGAACCCTAACTTTCTCTCTCTTCTAAATCACCCATTTTTGTCCAAATCAAGATTTATGGCAAGAAGGAAAGTTGTTGCTCACCCAAATGAGAATAACATACTTAGAAATCGAAAGATGAATCGAATCGAGGTGTGAGTTGAGCACTCCACAAGTTTGGGTAATCTCTAAACTTCAATCTTGGATTTTGAAGTGATTGTTGATGATTGTGAACATGGGCATTGTGATGAAATAGCTAGGAGACGATTAAAGATTGATGAAATTGTGATTTTATTGGAGTGATGATGATATTAAGTAAATTGTGGTAAAATGGGATTTTTGTCTATAAATTGGAAATTTAAGCAATGAGGTGATTTTAGTATGGGTATTATGCATGGGAAATGTAGGATTGAAAATGCAGTGGATGGGACTATGAATGGTGATAGAGTTATGAGAATTGAGAGATTTGGGTGTTAGTGAGAAATATGAGCAAATGTATGCTCGATAATGAAATTGAGTCGAGATATTGATGTTTTTAACATCGTTTGGACAGCTCGGTAGTTCCAGAGTGGAATGTGAGGCTAGTCCGTGATACAGGGGAACGATTGCACTATACAAGGTGCAAAGAGGTAAGGGAAAACTAAACTCATTTGTGTATGTGTTTTGTGATAATATTGTAGCATGATTTTCGATTGAGAAAACAAGCATGTTTTATGTGTTGTGAATGAGAATTGCACACGATTTTATAGTCGGCTGGGGCCCAACTTTTATAAGCTGTAACTATACGTGAAAACGTTTTATAACCATTTTGTGTTTAAAAAAGGTGAAAAGTGTTTTGGGCCCTACATTAAGGCGTACTGAGGTTTGAGAAAATGTGTGCGTGGTTTTGCCAGTTGAAGCTCTATTTTAACATATTTTGTGTTAAGTACTAAACGGTTTGAAATGAGTTTTATGAGAGAAAACCATTATGAGCTTTACGTGAAGGAAAAATGATTTTTTTATGATAATGGCTATTGATTGAGACTTAGGTGTGTCATTTTGAATACACTTTGGATATTCCTCTGTTCTGGTAGCACGTAAGTCTGATATTCCTCTATTCTGGTAACGTGAGATGACCCCTACTTTGGTAGTTTTGGTTACCTACCACGTGTATTTGGTAGCTGTGCCATGTGCGAATCTTAATCAGTGATTGTGCCACGTGTATTTGGTGGCTGTGACACGTGCGAATCTTAATCAGTGGCTATGCCACATGTATTTAGTGGCTGTGCTACGTGCAAATCTTAATCGGTGGTTGTGCCACGTGTATTTGGTTGTTGTGCCACGTGCACTACTATTGCAGTGATTTTCATCACGTTTTAAAGAGAAAAGCCATTACCGCATCTTGATTTCTACATGTTTGTAATTGGGATTTGTACTGAGTATGTAATTCCATGTTTTACATGATGTTTTGATGAGTTCATGCTACATTTTCTATTGAGTTTTCAACTGTGAAATAAATGATCGTGTGTGGAAATCATTAATTTAACAATTGAGCCATTTACCCCCTTACTGAGCGATTTAGAATATGACCATGTTTTATCCTTCCCCCAAATTTCTTCAAGTGAAGAGAATTTTCCTGCGACGTATGGATTAGTGGCCAGTGGAAGACTTGAGCTCCAGGCCACATATTATACTTGAGATACATTTTATTATTTCATGTAACCAGACTATAATTGTATTTACAGACACTTGATGTACTATGATGTATGGGATGTATTAGGATAATTCAATCTGAGTTGAGGAATGTATTTGATTTGATTATTTAATTATATGATGATTAGATCTGAGGTGTAATTGTATGATATATATATATACAACATTGCTGCATGACACTGTATAAGAATGCACCTAGATATGTGTAATGATATAGCAAAGTTTTAAATTTGCCCTATTTTTCGCGTTTCCGAGGCGTGACATAGTTTTCTTAGTATCAGAGCCTAGGGTGTCTAGTACTGTCAGTGTCGGTTAAGTAAAATAGAATACATTTGAAGTGTCTGTAATAGTCTGGTCATGAACTGAATTTGAGGATTGAGATTTCAGTCAAGTTTGATGTGTACGTGCAGGAAACGAATCGAGATTGAGAATGAGTGGACGACGAGGTCGTTCGAGGAGGCCGACAGAGCCACCTCCACCACCTGCCCCACAACCAGAGAGTCCTAACTCTTAATTTAACCGGATTGAGATTGATGTGAGGCAAGGTTTAGAGCAAATGGCTACGCTATTCATGCAACACTTTGGAGTTAATGCCTCGGGTACTACTCCTACACCACCACAAGGACCTCCCGTACCCCCAGTACAGATGGACCCGGCACCTCCCATCACTCAACCTGATGACAGAAGTATGGTTCGAACGAATGACTTTTTGAAAATGAATCCACCAGCATTTAGGGGAAAGAAGGATCCTACAGAGGCTGAGGAGTGGCTGAAGGAGTTGAGAGTTATATTTGACTATCTGGCATGCACAGATGCTGAGAAGGTCAGTATGAGTGCCTATATGTTAAGAGGGTGAGCTCGAGATTGGTGGTGTACTACCCAGGGTATTTTGATGTCTCGCCAGGATGTGATTGGTTGGGAATAGTTTCAGACAGCTTTTAGAACCCAATATGTACCACGAGCTGCCCAGAGAAAGAAGCAGGTCGAGTTTTTGAGATTGGTACAAGGTGATATGTCTGTGGATGACTATGAAAGCCAGTTCGCTGCGCTATTAAGATATGACCTAGAGACCTTCAAGATTGAAGAGCTCCATACTAAGAGATTTTTATATGGATTGAAGCCTATCATCCGAGATAGATTGATAGGGCTATGTATTATTGAGTTTGGAAATGCTCTAAGATGAGCACAAGAGATCAAGAGGGGAATCGAGATGGTACAATCCCAGAATGAGCTCAGAGCGGTGAATAGGGATAAGGGCAAAAGGCCAGTGATTTTCTAAACAGATGTTCGGAGAGGTTCCTTCAGAAGAGGAAGGATTGAGTTGCAGAAGGGCAGATTCGAGAAGCTGAGAGCTTATCTCATCATTAGGGAGACCCCTCGAGATGTCAGGCCTGAGATAAGGGTTTGCAGAAATTGTAGCCGAATGCATGAGGGAAGTTGTACTGGGTTGATCCATGGATGTTTTAGATGTGGAGACATGGGTCACATGGTGAAAGACTGCCCTCAACCTCAGAGACCACATGTTTCGGAGCCTACTAGATAATAGCCTCAGAGAGTGAATCCCCAGAGACGGGCCACTGCTGTAGAGAAAGGGAAGAAGCCTGTTACACAGGGACGTATGTTTGCCATGGATAAGGAAACCACAGACACTTCTGCAGAAACTATAAGAGGTACATTCTCTGTCTATAATCATAAGGCTCATGTGTTGATTGATTCAAGGTCAACGCATTCGTTTATTTCTAAGTTTGCATCTAGATTAAATTTGAAGTTTAAACCTCTAGAGTATACACTACATGTAAATACCCTTATGCGTGAATCCTAGAGAACTGATTTCATCTGTAGAAGATGTGAAATAAAGGTGGGAGATAGAGTAATGTTAGCAGATCTAATAATATTAAATATGCATGGGTTTGATGTAATTTTAGGAATGGATTGGCTGGCAGCCAATCGAGTGAGT
Source organism: Firmiana major (assembly GCA_033439115.1). Classification (NCBI taxonomy): domain Eukaryota; kingdom Viridiplantae; phylum Streptophyta; class Magnoliopsida; order Malvales; family Malvaceae; genus Firmiana; species Firmiana major. The sequence continues at coordinate 51,736,042 of CM065898.1, read as the reverse complement.
TTAGACTGCTACACTAAGATTGTAACTTTCTCCCTACCTGAACCTTACAGTGTAAGTTTGAAATAATGAGTAAATAGACGTATGGAATTTGGTAAGCAAATTGAAATTTTGATGTTGCTCTTGAGAGTACTAAATATGATTATTTATGTGAAGGTTATGAAACACTCATCTCAGATGATGATCGGGAACATTCGAGGATTGAGGATATACATGTGGTGTGTGAATTTTTGGATGTTTTCCCAGATGAGTTATCAGGTTTACCACCAGAGAGAGACCTGGAGTTTACCATTGATTTGGTACCAGATACTCAGTCTATCTCTAGACCTCCATACAGGATGGCATCAGTGGAACTTGAGGAATTAAAGAAACAACTACAGGAGTTATTAGATCAAGGGTTTATTAAACTCAGTGTTTCACCTGGGGAGCACCAATTTTATTTGTTAAGAAGAAGGATGGTAGTCTCAGATTATGCATAGACTACCGATTATTAAATAAAGCCACGCTGAAGAATAAATACCCATTGCCCTGGATTGATGATCTACTTGATCAGCTGAGAGGGGCCTCAGTCTTTTCTAAGAATGATTTAAGATCGGGCTATCACTAATTGAGGATCAAGGGAGAAGATATTCTGAAAACGGCCTTTAGGACAAAGTATGCCAATTATGAATTTCTAGCGATGTTCTTTGGATTGACGAACGTCCCTGCAGCCTTTATAAGATTAATGAACGAGGTGTTCAGAGACTATCTAGATCAATTTGTGATAGTCTTTATTGATGATATCCTAGTATACTGTTGGTCATATGAGGAACATGCACAACATTTGTGGTTAGTACTTCAGATACTCCGAGATAAACAATTATATGGGAAGCTTAGTAAGTGTGAGTTTTGGCTGGATCAGATAGCTTTCCTTAGTCTTATAGTCTCAGAGGAAGGAGTATCAATGGATCCAAGCAAAGTAGAGTGTGAGATCTGAGAATTTTAGATATATTTTAATGATGTAATAAGAACTTGAAGTGTAATTTGTTGAGCTAAGTGAATTGTGGAAATTATATTTGGAGATTTATGTGTATGTGTTAAACCTAAGTGTGAAACTATGAGGTCAGATCAATCTTAGGGAAGAAAGATCGATCTGGTAAGCAAGTGAGCAGATCAATCTCCAATGGAAGAGGATCGATCTCCTTATGATTCTGTTTGAGAGAAGATCGATCTCATGAGGAAGGGATCGATCTCTAAATGTTTCTGTTTGGGAGAAGATCGATCTCCTCAAGGAGCAAATCGATCTCATAAAGCCATAAAGAGATCGATCTCACCCCTCGACAGATCGATCTCCTAGACATAAAATTACCCCAAATCGTACCCAAATTTAAATGCAGATCGATCTCATCAAGAGCTAGATCGATCTCCTACCCTCAGTCTATATAAGGAACCCCTGCTTTCTCCTATAATTTCATTTTCTCTCTCTTTAAAACCCTATTTCTGTCGAAGCCCTAGCTTTCTCACTCATCCAAACCACCGATTTCAGTCCAAATCAGAGGCTGTGGCAAGAAGGAAAGTTGTTCCTCATCAAAGGGAGAACAACATACTTGGAAAACGTAAGACGGATTGAATCAAGGCAAGAGATAAGCTCTCCATAAGTTTTGGGTAATTTCTAAACCTCGATCTTGATATTTGAGATGATTTTGGTGATAATGGCTAATCTCATTGTGTTGAAATAGTTGGAAAATGATTAGGGATTGATGAAATTACAATGTAGTTAGAGTGATAATGATATTTAGTAATTTTGGTAATTTTGGGAATTTTGAGCTATAAATGGAAATTTAGACAATGTGGTGAATTAGCATAGATAATTTGGCATGCGAAATGTAGAGCGTTGAGATGTTGTGAATGAGATTGTAGTTTGGGGCAGAGTTACGAGAATCGAGAGATTTGAGGTGTTATGAGCAATTATGCTCGATTTGAGAATTGAGGTTATGTAATGATGAGTATTGATGTTTTAACATCGTTTGGACAGCTCGGGAGTTCCAGAGTGGAATGCGAGACTAATCCGTGACAAGGGGGAAACAATTGCACTATACGAGGTGCATACGAGGTGCAAAGAGGTAAGGGAAACTAAACCATTTGTGTATGTGATTTGTGAACTATTATAGCATGATTTGTGATTTATAAAACAAACATGTTTGAGGTGTTATGTTTTAATGAGAATGCACACGATTTTTATAGCCGGTTGGAGCCCAATGTTTTTATGAGTTTATAATTGGGCTCTAAGTTAGGGCAATATTGAGATTTGAGAAATGTGTGCGTGTTTTGTTGGTTGGAACTCGGTTTTAAATATGTTTTGTGTTGAGTACAAAACGGTTTTAAATGAGTTTTATGAGAAAGAAACCACTATGAGTTCTACGTGAAGGCAAACCAGTTTTACATGATAAGGGCTATTGATAAAGACTTAGGTGTGTAATTTTGAGTACACATCGGGCATTGCTCTGGTAGCATTTAAGCCCGATTCTTCTCCGTTCTGGTAACGTGGGAAACCCCATTCTGTGGCTATGCCACGTATATTTGGTGGTGTTGCCACGTGAGAAACCCCATTCTGTGGCTGTGCCACGTATATTTGGTGGCCATTGCCTTGTGAGAAACCCCATTTTGTGGCTGTGCCACGTATATTGGTGGCCATTGCCATGTGAAACCCTATTCTGTGGCTATGCCACGTGCGAATCTAAATCAGTGGCTATGCCTTGTGTTTGGTGGCTGCGCCATGTGCATTATTATTACAGTGATTTTATCACGTTTATTGAGAAAGCCATTATCGCATTATTTTCACATGCTTGTTATTGCTCTATACTGAGCCTTTTACTTCTTGTTTCCACATGATTTTGAGATATGAGAATGTTGTTTTGAGAACTTTTATGCTATGTTTTTCAAAAGAGTATACTGAGTTTCACATACAAATAAATATTTTGTGATGTGCATTATGGTTTATATAATGAGTCCCTTACCCCCTTACTGAGCAATTTAGAAGCTCACCCTGTTTTCTTTTCCCCCTAGATTTCTTCAAGTGAAAAAAGGTTTCCCTGCGACGTGTGGAGTAGTGGCTAGTGGAGGATTTGAGCTCCAGGCCATATAGTGTATTTTGAGGTATCATTTATCTTTTCATGTACCCAGACAATTATTGTAATTACAGACACTTGATGTATAACATTGTATGTGATGTATTAGGATTAATTAACTTAATATTGAGTAATGTATATGATACGATATATGTTATCTAATGATGAGATCCTGAGGTATGATATGTATGATGATGTATGACACTGCACAGGAATGCACCCTTAATTGTGATTTGATGAGTAAAAAGTTTTTAAATTTGCCATATTTTTCGCATTTTCGAGGCGTGACAGAGCTTTCTTGGTATCAGAGCTTAGGGTGTCTAGTATTGTCAGTGTCGGTTAAGTGAAATAGAATACATCTCAAGTGTCTGTATAAGTCTAGTCATGAATTGAAATTGAGGATTGAGATTTCAATCGATTTTGATATGTACGCGCAGGAGGCGAGTTGAGATAGAGGATGAGTGGACGACGAGGTCGTTCGAGGAGGCAGGCAGAGTCCCCTCCGCCACCTGCCCCATAACCAGAGAGTCCTAACTCTCGATTTAATCGGATTGAGACCGATGTGAGGCAAGGTTTTGAGCTGATGGCAGCGCTATTTGCGCAACACTTTGGAGTTAATGCATCGAGTACTACTCCTACACCACCATAAGGACCTCCCATACCCCCAGTACAGATGGACCCAGTGCCTCCCATCACTTAGCCTTAGGACAGAAGTATGGTCCGACTGAAGGATTTTCTGAAGATGAATCCACCCGTATTTAGGGGAAAGAAGGATCCTACAGAGGCCGAGGAGTGGCTGACGAAGTTGAGAATTATATTTCATTATCTGGGGTGCATCGATGCTGAGAGGGTTAGTATGAGTATCTATATGTTGAAACGGAGAGCTCGAGATTGGTGGGGTACTACCCAGGATATTCTGATGTCCCGCCAGGATGTGATTGGTTGGGAAGAGTTCCAGACAGCCTTTAGAGCCCAATATATACCATGAGCAGCCCAGAGGAAGAAACAGGTCGAGTTTTTGAGTTTGGTTCAGGGTGATATGTCTGTGGATGACTATGAGAGCCAATTCACTGCGCTATTGAGGTATGACCCAGAGACCTTCAAGAATGAAGAGCTCCGCACAGAGAAGTTTGTGTATGGATTGAACCCCATCATCAAAGATAGATTGATAGGGCTATATATTACTGAATTTGGAGATGCTTTGAGACGAGCACAAAAGATTAAAAGAGGAATTGAAATGGTACAATCCCAGAACGAGCTCAGAGCGATGAATAGAGATAAGGGCAAGAGGCCAGCAATTTTCCAAACAGATGCTCGGAGAGGTTCCTTCAGAAGAGGAAGGATTGAGGTGCAGAAGGGCAAATTAGAGAGACCCAGAGTTTACCCTAACATCAGGGAGACCCCTCGAGATGTCAGGCCTGAGCTAAGGGTTTGCAGAAATTGTGGCCGAATGCATGAGGGAAGTTGTACTGGGTCGATCCATGGATGTTTTAGATGTGGAGACATGGGTCACATGGTGAAGGATTACCCTCAACCTCTGAAGCCACATGTCCCGGAGCCCACTAGATAACAGTCTCAAAGAGTGAACCCCCAGAGACGGGCCACTGCTGTAGAGAAAGGAAAGAGACCTATTACATAGGGACGTGTGTTTGCCCTAGATAATGAGACCGCAGACACATCTGCAGAAACTATAAGAGGTACACTCTCTGTCTATGATTATAAGACTCATGTGTTAATTGACCCAAGATCCACGCATTCGTTTATTTCTGAGCATTTTGCATGTAGATTAAACTTGAAGTTTGAACCTCTAGAATATATACTACATGTAAATACCCCTATGCGTGAATCCCAGAGAACTGAATTAATCTGTAGAGGATATGAAATAAAGGTGGGAGATAGAGTGATGTTAGCAGATCTAATCATTTTGAATATACATGGGTTTGATGTAATTCTGGGGATAGATTGGTTGGCAACCAATCAGTGAGTTTAGACTGCTACACTAAAATTGTAACTTTCTCCCTACCTAAACCTTACAGTGTATGTTTGAATTATTGAGTAAATAGACGTATGGAATTTTGTAAACAACTTGAGAATTTTAATATTATTTTGGAGAGTATTAAATATGATTGTTCATGTGAAGGTTATGAAACACTCATATCAGATGATGATCGGGAACATCCGAGGATTGAGGATATACCTGTGGTGTGTGAATTTCCAGATGTTTTCTCATATGAGTTACCAGGTTTACCACCTGAGAGAGAGCTGGAGTTTACCATTGATTTGGTACCAGATACTCAGCCGATCTCTAAACCTCCCTACAGGATGGCATTAGTGGAACTTGAGGAATTGAAGAAACAACTACAGGAGTTATTTGATCAAGGGTTCATGAGACCCAGTATCTTGCCGTGGGGAGCACCAGTTTTATTTGTTAAAAAGAAGGATTGTAGTCTCAAATTATGCGTAGACTACCGGTTATTGAATAAAGCCATGGTGAAGAATAAATACCCACTGCCCAGGATTGACGATCTACTTGATCAGCTAAGAGGGGCTTCAATTTTTTCTAAGATTGATTTGAGATCGGGCTATCGCCAATTGAGGATCAAGGAAGGAGATATTCCAAAGACGGCATTCAGGACGAGGTATGGCCATTATGAATTTCTGGTGATGTCCTTTGGATTGACTAATGCCCTTGTAACATTTATGAGATTAATGAACGAGGTGTTCAGAGACTATCTAGATAAGTTTGTGATAGTCTTTATTGATGATATCCTGGTGTACTCTCGGTCGTATGAGGAGCATGCACAACATTTATGGTTAGTACTTCAGATACTCTGAGATAAACAATTATATGAAAAGCTTAGTAAGTGTGAGTTTTGGCTGGATCGGATAGTTTTCCTTAGTCATATAGCCTCAGAGGAAGGAGTATCAGTGGATCCAAGTAAAGTGGAGGCTGTGCTTAACTGGGAAAGACCAAGGACAGTTACTGAGGTGCAAAGCTTCCTTGGTTTGGCAGGGTATTACAGAAGATTTGTGGAAAGCTTTTCCAGGATTGCCGCCCCTTTGACTAAACTCACGCGTAAGGAGACTCCATTCATATGGACTGATCAATGTGAGCTCAGTTTTCAAGAGTTAAAGAGGAGATTGACAGCGGCACCTGTGTTAACTATCCCTGAGGGATCAGGGGGATTTTTGGTATATAGTGATGCTTCTCATCAAGGATTGGGGTGTGTGCTTATGCAGCATGGAAGAGTAGTCGCATATGGATCACGACAGTTGAAAGACCATGAGCGAAATTACCCCACGCATGATTTGGAGTTAGCCGCTGTGGTATTTGCCTTGAAGATCTGGCGACACTACTTATATGGAGAAAGATTCCAGATCTTCACTGATCACAAGAGTTTGAGATATCTCTTTGATCAAAAAGAGTTAAACATGAGACAAAGGAGATGGATGGAACTCCTTAAGGACTATGACTGCGAGATTCTATACTATCTGGGTAAGGCGAACGTAGTTGCTGATGCCCTGAGCAGGAAAAGTATGATATTTGCTATGATGATCAGGGAATGGGATTTACTGGAGTAGTTCACCAAACTTCAGATCAGAGTTAGAGAGGTAGAGACTGGATTTTTGGCTAGCTTGCGGATAGAGCCCAGGATCATAGATCAGATTAGAACTAGGAAGCGCAATGATCAGAGGTTGATGGATATGGTTAGCCAAGCTGAACAGAGTTCGCAATCGGATCTCACAGTCAGTGAGGATGGATTGTTGAGATTCAGAGGACGAATTTGTGTACCAGACGATGATACCCTAAAGAGACAGATATTGAGAGAATCGCACTGCTCGCGATACACCATGCACCCAGGGAGCACTAAGATGTATCGAGATTTGAGAAAGGTGTACTGGTGGAGTGGTATGAAGCGAGACGTGGCAGAGTATGTAGCCAAATGTTTAGTATGCCAGCAAGTGAAAGCTGAGCATCGGAAGCCTAGAGGACTACTACAGCCTTTACCTGTACCTACATGGAAATGGGAGCATGTCACTATGGACTTTATTATGGGTTTACCGAGGACCCGAAGAGGTCGTGACGCTATATGGGTTATAGTGGATAGATTGACCAAGAGTGCCCACTTCCTTGCCATCAAGAGTACAGATACTGTGGATGCCTTAACTGAGCTGTATGTCAACGATATAGCTAGATTACATGGGGCTCCAGTGAGTATTACTTTGGATAGAGATTCTCGATTTACTTCCAGATTTTGGACCCAGTTTCAGGAGTCCATGGGATCTCGATTGAGTTTTAGTACCGCCTATCATCCTCAGACAGATGGTCAGTCAGAGAGGACTATTCAGACCCTGGAGGATATGTTGAGGGTGTGTACGATGGATTTTAAGGGATCATGGGATGATCACCTGCCCCTAACAGAGTTTGCGTACAATTACAGCTATCATGCGAGTATTGGAATGGCACCTTTTGAGGCTCTATATGGTAGGAGGTGTAGATCCTTTGTAGCTTGGGAAGAAGTTGGTGACAGAAAGATAAATACTCCCGAGCTTGTTGAGCAAGCTATACAGAGTGTGAAACTCATATGTGAGAGGTTACGGGCTGCACAGAGTAGACAAAAAAGCTATGCAGATATTCATAGACGGCCACTCGAGTTTAATGTTAGTGATGCAGTATTTTTGAAATATCACCGAGTAAGGGTATCATGCGATTTGGGAAGAAAGGAAAATTGAGTCCTCCATACATAGGACCATTCGAGATTCTTGAGAGAGTGGGAGAGGTAGCCTACAGATTGGCATTACCCCCACAAATGTTCGAAATACACGATGTTTTTCATGTGTCTATGTTGAGGAAGTACCACCCGGACCCTTCTCATGTCATAGAGTATGACGAGATGGACATACAAGAGGATATGAGCTATACTGAGGAACCCGTCTGAATTCTCGATAGAAAGGAGAAGGTACTGAGAACTAAGAGCATCCCATTAGTGAAAGTTTTGTGGAAACATCACTCAATGGAAGAGGCAACGTGGGAACTAGAGAACCTCATGAAGGAGAAATACCCCCATCTATTTGATGAGTTGAGTTGAATTTGGGGGACCAAATTCTTTTTAAGGTGGGGAGGATGTGAGATCTGAGAATTTTAGATATATTTTAATGATGTAATAAGAACTTGAAGTGTAATTTATTGAGCTAAGTGAATTGTGAAAATTATATTTGGAGATTTGTGTATGTGTTTAACCTAAGTGTGAAACTATGAGGTCAGATCGATATTAGGGAAGAAAGATCGATCTGGTACACTAAATTTGACAAGGAAGGAGGAAAGTAAGTGAGCAGATTGATCTCCAATGGAAGAGGATCAATCTCCTTATGATTCTGTTTGAGAGAAGATCGATCTCATGAGGAAGGGATCGATCTCCAAATGTTTCTGTTTGGGATAAGATCGATCTCCTCAAGGAGCAGATCGATCTCATAATGCCATAAAGAGATCAATCTCACCCCTCGACAGATCGATCTCCTAGACATAAAATTACCCCAAATCGTCCCCAAATTGAAATGTAGATCGATCTCATCAAGAGCCAGATCGATCTCCTACCCTCAGTCTATATAAGGAACCCCTACTTTCTCCTGTAATTTCATTTTCTCTCTCTTTAAAACCCCATTTCTCTCGAAGCCATAACTTTCTCACTCATCCAAACCACCCATTTTCGTCCAAATCAGAGGCTGTGGCAAGAAGGAAAGTTGTTCCTCATCAAAGGGAGAACAACATACTTGGAAATCGTAAGACGGATTGAATCGAGGCAAGATATAAGCTCTTCACAAGTTTTGGGTAATTTCTAAACCTCGATCTTGATATTTGAGATGATTTTGGTGATATTGGCTGTTGGCATTGTGTTGAAATAGTTGGAAAATGATTAGGGATTGATGAAATTACAATGTAGTTGGAGTGATAATGATATTTAGTAATTTTGGTAATTTTCGAAATTTTGAGCTATAAATGGAAATTTAGACAATGTGGTGAATTAGCATAGATAATTTGGCATGAGAAATGTAGAGCGTTGAGATGTTGTGAATGAGATTGTAGTTTGGGGTAGAGTTACGAGAATCGAGAGATTTGAGGTGTTATGAGCAATTATGCTCGATTTTGAGAATTGAGGTTACTATAATGATGAGTATTGATGTTTTAACATCGTTTGGACAGCTCGGGAGTTCCAGAGTGGAATGCGAGACTAGTCCGTGACAAGGGGGAAACAACTGCACTATACGAGGTGCATACGAGGTGCAAAGAGGTAAGGGAAACTAAACCATTTGTGTATGTGATTTGTGAACTATTATAGCATGATTTGTGATTTATAAAACAAGCATGTTTGAGGTGTTATGATTTGATGAGAATGCACATGATTTTTATAACCGGTTGGAGCCCAATGTTTTTATGAGTTTATAATTGGGCTCTACGTTAAGGCAATATTGAGATTTGAGAAATGTGTGCATGTTTTGCCGGTTGGAACTCGGTTTTAAATATGTTTTGTGTTGAGTACAAAACGGTTTTAAATGAGTTTTATGAGAAAGAAACCACTATGAGTTCTACGTGAAGGCAAACCAGTTTTACATGATAATGGCTATTGATAAAGACTTAGGTGTGTAATTTTGAGTACACACCGGGCATTGCTCTGGTAGCATGTAAGCCCGATTCTTCTCCGTTCTGGTAACGTGAGAAACCCCATTCTGTGGCTGTGCCACGTATATTTGGTGGCCGTTACCACGTGAGAAACCCCATTTTGTGGCTGTGCCACATATATTTGGTGGCCGTTGCCACGTGAGAAACCCCATTCTATGGCTGTGCCACGTATATTGGTGGACGTTGCTACGTAAAACCCTATTTTGTGGCTGTGTCACGTGTGAATCTAAATCAGTGGCTATGCCACGTGTGTTTGGTGGCTGTGCCACAAGCATTATTATTACAGTGATTTTATCATGTTTATTGAGAAAGCCATTATTGTATTATTTTCACATGCTTGTTACTGCTCTATACTGAGCCTTTTACTTCATGTTTTCACATGATTTTGAGATATGAGAATGTTGCTTTAAGAACTTTCATGCTATGGTTTTCAAAAGAGTATATTGAGTTTCACATACAAATAAATATTTTGTGATGTGCATTATGGTTTATATAATGAGTCCCTTACCCCCTTACTGAGCAATTTAGAAGCTCACCCTGTTTTCTTTTCCTCCCAGATTTTTTCAAGTGAAAAAGGGTTTCCTTGCGACGTGCGGAGTAGTGGCTAGTGGAGGACTTGAGCTCCAGGCCATATAGTGTATTTTGAGGTATCATTTATCTTTTCATGTACCCAGACAATTATTGTAATTACAGACACTTGATGTATAACATTGTATGGGATGTATTAGGATTAATTAACTTAATATTGAGTAATGTATATGGTACGATATATGTTATCTAATGATGAGATCCTGAGGTATGATATGTATGATGATGTATGACACTGCACAGGAATGCACCCTTAATTATGATTTGATGAGTAAAAAGTTTTTAAATTTACCATATTTTTCGCGTTTTCGGGGCATGACATAGAGGCTGTGCCTAATTGGGAAAGACCGTGGACAGTTATAGGAGTACGAAGTTTCCTTGGTTTGGCAAGGTATTACAGAAGATTTGTGGAAGGATTTTTCAGGGTTGCCGCTCCTTTGACTAAAATCACGCGTAAGGAGACTCAGTTCATATGGACTAATAAGTGTGTGCTCAATTTTCAGGAATTGAAGAGGAGATTGGCAGCGACACTTGTGTTGACTATCCCTAAGGGATCAGGAAGATTTTCAGTTTATAGTGATGTATCCCAACAAGGATTGGGGTGTGTACTCATGCAGCACGGAAGAGTGGTCGCATATGGATCGCGACAGTTGAAAGACCATTACTGAAATTACCCTATGCATGATTTGGATTTAGCCGCTGTGGTATTTGCCTTGAAGATCTAGCGACACTACTTATACGGGGAAAGATTCTAGATCTTCACTAACCATAAGAGTTTGAGGTATTTGTTTGATCAGAAGGAATTAAACATGAGATAAAGGAGATGGATAGAACTCCTTAAGGATTATGACTGCAAGATTTTGTACCATCCGGGTAAGGTTAACATAGTTGCTGATGCCCTGAGCATAAAGAGTATGATATCTACTATGATGATCAAGGAATGGGATTTACTAGAGCAATTCGCCGAACTCCGGATTAGAGTTAAAGAGGTAGAGATTTGATTTTTGGCTAGCCTGCGAAGAGAACCCATCAGAGGTTGATAGATATGGTTAGCCAAGCTGAACAGACTAGTTAGATCTCATAATCAGTGAGGATGGATTGTTGAGATTCAGAGGACGGATTTGTGTATCGGACGATCATACCCTAAAGAGACAGATACTGAGAGAATCCCACTGCTCGCGATACACCATGCACCCAGGGAGTACTAAGATGTACCGAGATTTGAGAAAGTATACTGGTGGAGTGGTATGAAGTGAGACGTGGTAGAGTATGTGGCCAGATGTTTGGTATGCCAACAAGTGAAAGCTAAGCATCGAAAGCCCGGAGGACTACTACAGCCTTTACCTGTACCTACATGAAAATGGGAGCATCTCACCATGGATTTTATTATGGGTTTACCGAGGACTCATAGAAGTCATGATACGATATGGGTCATAGTGGACAGACTGACCAAGAGTGCCCACTTCCTCATCATTAAAAATACAGATACTGTAAATGCCTTAGCTGAGTTGTATATTAGCAAGATAGCTAGATTACATGAGGCTCCAATGAGTATTACTTCTGACAGAGATTCCCAATTTACTTCCAAATTTTGGACCCAATTTCAGGAGTCCATGGGATCTCGATTGAGTTTTAGTACCACCTATCATCCTCAGACAGATGGTCAGTCAGAGAGGACTATTCAGACCCTGGAGGATATGTTGAAGGCGTGTACGATGGATTTTAAGGGATCATGGGATGATCACCTGCCCCTAGCAGAGTTTGCGTACAATAACAGCTATCCTGCGTGTATTGGAATGACACCTTTTGAGGCTCTATATGGTAGGAGGTGTAGATCCCCTGTGTCGTGGGAAGAAGTCGGTGACAGAAAGATAAATGCTCCTGAACTTGTTGAGCAGGCTGTACAGTGTGTGAAACTCATATGTGAGAGGTTACGAGTTACACAGAGTAGATAGAAAAGCTACGCGGATGTGCGTAGACGGCCACTTGAGTTTGATGTTCGTGATGCAGTATTTTTGAAGATTTCACCGAGTAAGGGTATCACGAGATTTGGAAGGAAAGGGAAATTAAGTCCTCGATACATAGGACCATTCGAGATTCTTAAGAGAGTGGGAGAGGTAGCCTACAAATTGGCATTACCCCCACAGATGTCCGAAATACACAATGTTTTCCATGTGTCTATGTTGAGGAAATACCACCTAGACCCTTCTCATGTCATAGAGTATGAAGAGATGGAGATACAAGAGGATATGAGCTACACTAAAGGACCCGTCCGGATTATCGATATAAAGGAGAAGGTACTTAGAACCAAGAGCATCCCATTAGTGAAAGTTTTGTGGAAACATCACTCAATGGAAGAGACAACATGGGAATTGGAGAGTCTCATGAAAGAGAAGTACCCCCATATTTTAACGAGTTGAGTTGAATTTGGAGGACCAAATTCTTTTTAAGGTGGGGAGGATGTGAGATCTGAAAATTTTACACATATCAAATTATGTAATGAGAACATGAAGTGTAATTGATTGAACTAAATGAAATGTACTCTAACATTGAGGTGGTATGGAATGAATTACTAAGTGATAAATGAGTTATAAATGAGATTTTATGTTAAAATGTGAAACTATGGGGCCAAATTGATCTTAGAGAAGAGAGGATCGATCTGGTAAGTTAAAAATGACAGGGAATGAGGAATTTAAGCGAGCAGATCGATCTCCAATGGAAGAGGATCGATCTCTTTATGATTCTGTAATGAAGAGATCGATCTCATGAGGAAGAAATCGATCTCAAAATGTTTCTGTCAGGGGGAAGATCGATCTCCTCAAGGAGTAGATCGATCTCCTCAAGGAGTAGATCGATCTCATGAAGCATTCTATAAACTAGAGATCAATCTCATAATTGGAGCAGATCGATCTCATAAAGCCATTAAGAGATCAATCTCACCCCACGATAGATCGATCTCATAGGCATAAAATTACCCTAGATCGTCCCCAAATTCAAATGCAGATCGATCTCATCAAGAGCCAAATCGATCTCCTACCCTCCGTCTATAAAAGGACCCCTGTATTTTCCTACATTTCATCTTTTCTCTCTCTTTCAAACCTTCATTTCAGCTAAAACCTAGCTTTCTCTCTCTCCCAAACCGCTCATTTCTGTCCAAATTAAGAGTTGTGGTAAGAAGGAAAGTTTTTGCTCACCCAAAGGAGAACAACATACTTGGAAATCGAAAGATGAATCGAATCGAGGTGTGAGTTGAGCACTCCACAAGTTTGGGTAATCTCTAAACTTCAATCTTGGATTTTGAAGTGATTTTTGGTGATTGTGAACATGGGTATTGTGATGAAATAGCTAGGAGACGGTTAGAGATTGATGAAATTGTGATTTTATTGGAGTGATAATGATATTAAGTAAATTGTCGTAAAATGAGATTTTTGTCTATAAATTGGAAATTTAGGCAATGAGGTGATTTTAGTATGGGTATTATGCATGAGAAATGTAGGATTGGAAATGTAGTGGATGGGACTATAAATGGTGATAGAGTTATGAGAATTGAGAGATTTAGGTGTTAGTGAGAAATATGAGCAAATGTATGCTCAATAATGAAATTGAGTCGAGATATTGATGTTTTCAACATCGTTTAGATAGCTCGGTAGTTCCAGAGTGGAATGCGAGGCTAGTCTGCGATACGGGGGAACGATTGCACTATACGAGGTACAAAGAGGTAAGGGAAAACTAAACTCATTTGTGTATGTGTTTTCTGATAATATTGTAGCATGATTTTCGATTAAGAAAATAAGCATGTTTTATGTGTTGTGAATGAGAATTGCACACGATTTTATAGCCGGTTGGGGCCCAACTTTTATGAGCTGTAACTATACGTGAAAACGTTTGTGTTTAAAAAGGTGAAAAGTGTTTTGGGCCCTATGTTAAGGCGTACTGAGGTTTGAGAAAATGTGTGCATGGTTATGCCGGTTGAAGCTCGGTTTTAACGTATTTTGTGTTGAGTATAAAATGGTTTGAAATGAGTTTTATGAGAGAAAACCATTATGAGCTTTACGTGAAGGCAAACCAATTTTTTTATGATAATCGCTATTGATTGAGACTTAGGTGTGTCATTTTGAATACACACCGGGCATTGCTCTAGTAGCACGTAAGTCCGATATTCCTCCCTTCTGGTAACGTGACATGACCCCTACTCTGGTAGCGTTGGTTACCTATGACGTGTATTTGGTGGCTGTGCCACATGCGAATCTTAATCAGTGGCTGTGCCACATGTATTTGGTGGTTGTACCACGTGCGAATCTTAATCAGTGGTTGTACCACGTGTATTTGGTGGCTCTGCCACATGCGAATCTTAATCAGTGGCTGTGCCACGTGCGTATCTTAATCAGTGGTTGTGCCATGTGTATTTGGTGGCTGTGCCATGTGCGAATCTTAATCAGTGGCTGTGCCACATGTATTTGGTGGCTGTGCCACATGCAAATCTTAATCAGTGGCTGTGCCACGTGCGTATCTTAATCAGTGGTTGTGCCATGTGTATTTGGTGGCTGTGCCATGTGCGAATCTTAATCAGTGGCTGTGCCACGTATATTTGGTGGCTCTGCCATGTTTAAATCCTAATCTGTGGCTGTGCCACGTGTATTTGGTGGCTATGCCACGTGCATTACTATTACAATGATTTTTATCACGTTTTGAAGAGAAAAGTCATTATCACATCTTGATTTCTACATGCTTGTGACTGGGATTTTGTCCGGACCTCATCTCAATTCATGACTTTAACCAAAATCACTACAAATTTTTCGCATTTTAACTTACCTATCCTCTCATCAATGGTTGGGCTGTGATTCGATGTTAGCTTCCTCACATACCATATCATCCATTATCATACATACATGTCAATATACTGTTACTGACTATCATAGTTTCAAATAGCGGCCTCTATCCGAGATAGCGGCCGCAATGACCTAATTAATCTGTTATTACCGTTATCGAGGACCGTTATCACCGTTATCAACTGTTATTACCGCTATCGAGGGTCGTTATTGCCACAATCAATCGTTATTGTCGCTATCGTCCGTTAAAAAAGTTATGCGATATTAAAAAAATTCATGACCGCGATGATTGTTATGACCACAATAATCTCTGTTATGTCCGAAACTGTAATAAACGCAACGCAGCTGAAAACGTGACCGCAACCGCAATTTAAATCCCTGCTGACTGTAGCTTCTTTTATAATACATGTGAGATTATATAAAGTCTACTACAATTACATTACCCATAATATATATCGTATAGATCATTGTGATGTTTCTATGTTGAGATACATAACCGTACAAAATATGTATACCTGTCGATCGATAGGAAATAGTAGTGGACTCAGAGTACTATCCCTCAATAGCTCTCACTCTACTGCTGATGCTCTGTAGAGAGATGTAAAGAAAGGGGGTGAGCATACAACGCGCTCAGTAAGGAAATCAGGCAAGCAAGTAGATATCTACACTATCTACTCAAAATAATGCTATGCCTTGAAAACATCATTTCCTTTACTCACTTTAAAAGCATGTCTTTAAATATATATGTATATACTTGTACAGATTAAATCCCATGTACAGAAATCATGCTTTCTTTCTCAAATGTAGGCATGTAGTACAAAACAATGCATCTTTATAATATCACAATGCCTTTAGATAAATCATGCCATGTATGTTTAAATCACAGTAAATATGGCATTTAAATCATTCACAACACAAAATCAGAGTCCGACCCATCCCTCAGGTCTGTCCGTAATTAAATCAGTCAATCAAGTGATATATCATGTGAGACTCTGTGGTGAAAATGTAAATAGTATCCTGGACTATGATCATATCCGACATTTGATCCCAAGCTACACGGAATCCAAGTGTGCAGGGCATCATTGCTGCAATGGGAGAGGGGTCACTCCATCACAACCGCCAGCTATATCCTCCTCAACTCGACAACAACACACGGTACAGTGTACTCCATGCCACATGCATGGTACAACGTAACCCGTGGATCCTACATCACAGTCGGGGTGCCTGCCATAGGTCTTAGCCCTCAAAACCATGGAATATCATACCACGTCTCTAAATCCTCATGCGAATCCTCTCACAGTGTGACACTTAGTCTACAGAAGGAAATCAAGCATAGTTTTCAACATTTATTATATATCACATACAGTGCGCGCCTTTGAGCGCGACTCACAGTCGACACTCTACTCAAACACTGTTTCACATCACAAACTCAACTCTAGTGTGAGTAAACCTCCAGCAACTAGGTCAATGCATAGTTCATGTATTAAATCAAGTACGAGCAATAGCTCTATTACCATGCTATGCACAATATCATCAAATCAAGTACGAGCAGTGCTAGTACTATGTCATGTATAAATCATGAAGAACCGAGTACGAGTAACGCTCCAGCACTCTGTCATGCATCTCATGAAAAACTCTAGTACAAGCTAATCGCTCCAGCACTCTCTCATGCATATATCATATAAAACTGAGAACGAGTAATAACTCCAGCACTCTATCATGCATGTCATGGAAATCTAGTGCGAATCACAATTCAGCACTAATATATGTGGAAAAATATATGAAATCCAGTGCGAGCTATGCTCCATCACGATTCATTCTCACATAATATGATAGATGACTCTTTAAAAAGGGATGATTTACAAAATATCAAAATCAGCACTATAAAGTGTGCTTAATTCACATCAACCTTAAAATCATTAGCTCGTCTATTTATTTTTCTGCTAAACAGCAGTAAAACACTCAAAATGGTGGTTTCCATTCTTTTTACAACTTTTCACAAAAATTGACTTTTTGACTAACTAGGGCCAAAATCATAATTTGTCACTATCGGGTCACAATAATTATTATTCACTTTCTCTGACCCTTAGAGTTTTTAAGTGAATGTAAAAGCAGACGAAAATACGTGCAGGTATCTCTAACTACTCACAAAAGTCCCTTACCTGCAATCACTCGAGAAATTTCACTTTCTCTGCACTGCTCGATTCAGCAGTCCGATTTGCTCCTCCAATAATCTCTGGAGCTGCATATAACCATTTATAAGGTTAATTACACTTTTCCTATTGTATTTCACATTAAATACAGTCTATTTCCCTTAATAGGCTTTAATAAACCTTAATGGGTCTAACTATGCCTTAAGCCCATTTTTTATTTTACTATTCATTTTCGTTGGGCCTATTGGGCCTGTGGGGCCCACTAACTCTTATTGGGCTTGTCCTAGACCCATTACATCACATTGTGCCTAAAATATTTGGGCTTGGCCCATTGGACCTCTTGGCCACATGCCATGGCCGAGAGCTATCCATGCCGTCGGTTACACCATGGCGTGCTGGCCATGTCCCTTTCCTTAGCCAATTGTCAGGACCCCATTCTAAATCCATGACTTCATCCAAAAATCACTATAAATTTTTTGCATTTTTAACTTACCTTTCCTCTCTTCAATGGTTGGGCTGTGATTCGATGTCAGATTCTTCACTTACCACATCATTCATTATCATACATGTCAATATATTATTACTGACTGTAACTACTTTTATTATACATGTAAGATTATATAAAATCTCATATAAATACATTCCCCATATAACGTATACATCACTGTGCTGTTTCTATGTTTAGATACACAACTGTACATAATAGGTATACCTGGCGATCGATAGGAGCTAGCAGTGGACTCTGGGACACTATCCCTCGATAGCTCTCGCTCTATTGACGCTCTGTAGAGAGATGTAAAGAAAGGGGGGGTGAGCATACAACGCGCTTAGTAAGGAAATCAGGCAAGCAAGTAGATATCAACACTATCTACTCAAAATAATGCTATGCCTTGAAAACATTATTTCCTTTACTCGCTTTAAAAAGCATGTCTTGAAATATAATATATATACTTGTACAGAATAAATCCCATGTACAGAAAATCATGCTTTCTTTCTCAAATGTAGGCATGTAGTGCAAAACAATGCATCGTATATAAATCATGCCTTTATGTAAATCATGCCATGTATATTTAAATCACAATAAATATGGCATCAAATGATTCACAACACAAAATCGGAGTCCGACCCATCCCTCAGGTCTGTCCGCAGTTTAAATCAGTCAATCAATGTGATATATCATGTAAGACTCTGTGGTTTATGCAAATAGTATCCTGGACTATGATCATATCCGAAAAGTGATCCCAAGCAACACAGTACTCGGTGTGCGGGGCATCACTGCTGCAATGGGAGGATGGTTAGTCCACTACAGCCGTCAGCTATGCGTAACACACGGTACAGCGTACACCTCGTGCCACTCAGACACGGTACAAAGTACACCCGTGGATGCTCACAGCCAGGGTGCCTCCCATAGGACTTAGCTCTCGTAACTATGGAAATATTTATACCACATTCACAAATACCCTCATGCTGGCCATCCTCTCAAAATGTGACACTCAGTCACACAAGAATGCGACATGAATAGGTACCATGTATATAATATCACATACAGTGTAAGCCCTCGAGTACGACACACAGTCGACACTACGCTCGAACACTGTTTCACATCACAAACTCAACTCTAGTGCGAGCAATCTCCAGCAACTAGGTCAATGCATAGTTTATGTATTAAATCAAGTACGAGCAATAGCTCCCAGTACTATGCTATGCACAATAACAAATCAAGTACGAGCAATAGCTTCCAGTACTATGTCATGTATAAACCATGAAGAATCGAGTACGAGCAACGCTCCAGTACTCTGTCATGCATCTCATGTAAAACTCGAGTACGAGCTAATCGCTCCAGCACTCGGTGTCATGCATATAACATATAAAACTGAGTACGAGTAAAACTCCAGTACTCTATCATGCATGTCATGGAAATCTAGTGCGTATAAAAATCCATCACTAATGTATGTGGAAAACATATGAATCCCAGTGCGAGCTGTGCTCTAGCACGATTCATTCTCACATAATATGATAGATGGCTATTTAAAAGGGATTGTTTATAAAACATTAAAATCAGCACTATAAAGTGTGCTTAAGTCACATCAACCTTAAAATCATTAGCCCATCTATTTATTTTCATGCTAATAGCAATTAAACACTCACAATAGTATTTTCCATGCTTTTTGCAACTTCCCACAAAAGTTGACTTTTTGACTAACTAGGGGCAAAATCGTAATTTGCCACTATCGGGTCGCAATAATTATTATTCACTTTCTCTGACCCTCAGAGTTTTTAAGTGAATGTAAAAGCAGACGAAAATACGTGCAGGTATCTCTAACTACTCGCAAAAGTCCCATACCTCGGATCACGTCACGTGACCTCACTTCCTCGGTGCTGCTCAATCTCGCAGTCCGATCAGCTCTCAATGTAAACTCCGGAGCTGTAAACAACCATTCCTCAGGTTAATTATACTTTTCCTACTGTATTATACATTAATACAGTCTATTTTCCCTTAATGGGCCTTAAAAATCCTTAATGGGCCTAACTAGGCCTTAAGTCCATTTTCATTTTACTACTCATTTTCGTTGGGCCTATTGGGCTTGTGGGGCCCACCAACTCTTATTGGGCTTGTCCTAGGCCCATTACACCTTATTGGGCCAAAAATAATTGGGCTTGGCCCATTGGGCCTCTCGGCCACATGCCATGGCCGAGAGCTACTCATGCCTCGGTTTCACCATGGCATGTCATCCATGCCTATTATTTAGCCATTTTCACTTAGGCATTTTTACAAACACTTGGTAGGCAACATTACCAATCATCACATAGTTCATTTAGGCATTTTATCAAACACCTTAATTGCCAACAATTTACATGTATTAATTAATCAATTTGATTAATTCTAATTACACCATTAACATTAATACATGTACACTAATCCATTTATGTCTTAAAATCATATTGACATAATTTTATATCTCATTGATCACTCTCGGCCTAACCCATTTCATGGTGATTTAATATGTTTCAATGCTTAAAACATATATCAACATACTTGAAATTATTCATACATTAACATATATGAAATTGGAAATTAGAAAATATACCAATTGTTGTGTTCACCCTTTGGCCGAAACTTTGGAGGCTCTCGGTTTGCACTCTATGGCTCCTTGATAGCCAATTCCAACATATGTCAATCTCCTTTCAATTTGGAAAAACTTCCATGAAGAATGCAAGTTCCAAATATGCCTAATTCCTAGTGATTTCTAGTGAGAGAAAGCTTGGATAATATGTTTCAATGGTTTCTTCTTCTAGCCGGATTTGGTGTGATGAAGATGACAATGGTGTGGCTGAATTTATAAGCCATATACTTAGCCATTAAGCTTTACTTTCCAGCCATTATACTTGACTTTCCAAGTCTTAGCCATGAGTCACCTTATGAGTCACCTTATGAGTCATAGTTAACTTTAACTATGGTTAGATATTTATCTCATGGGCTTTTCCAATTGGGCTTCTCGGTTTGGGCTTTCCTAATGGGCTTTCGGGCTGAAATTTTTACTATGTCTCGGGCCTTTTATAGTCTCAAAATTTGCCTGATCAATTGGTCCAACAATTCGGTCTAAAGGACCTAAGAAATTCGATATACGTTTAGTATACCTTAATGGGCTTTAAAATTTTCACCTTAGGCCCATTACGTTTTTAACCATTAAATTTATTCTGGAATCCTTCCGAATAAATTTTCCTTACTTCCGAGGATGATTATCTTGTATTCTGGCCAAGAATATTTTTCCCCAAATTTTCCTCCACTCTTAGGTTAATTTTTAACCATGATTAGTCAACTATGGTAAAAGTCCACTTTCTTAACTATAGTTGACTTTTTCCTTAACCATTGACTATGTTGACTTTTTCTTAAAATTTCGAGAGCATCATATCTTATGTATTACACTCTCGTCTTTATATTCCAACCACTCCCGGTGGATAATTTCACCCGAAACTCCTTTTCTTGCCAAAAAGGTCAATTTTACCCTTTTTAGCTTTTACACTCGTTTTATATGTTCGGGACTAAATCATGCTGACTTTCCTTCATGAGCTCTCTACGCTCTCTTATTTTAAGTTCTTATTTTCAGTCAGAATGATTTAGAATAACTCGGTTTAGCCTGTGATACCCATCGCTCACATTAGGCATTTTATGTAGCTTTTGCGTGTTAATTCATTCCAAGAACACTTTAAGTCTAGTAAATACTCTTCTTATGATTCAACTATTATTACATAGTGTTCATACACATAGGAATCATAAGGTACAAGCTACAAAAAATTCGGGTCTGACAATCCTCCCCCACTCAAAAAATTTGGTCCTCCAAATTAGAACCAAGTCAGTCCTCAAATAGGTGAGGGTACTTCTCTCGCATCAGACTCTCTAGCTCCCAAGTAGCTTCCTCTGAAGTATGATGCTGCCAGAGAATCTTCACCAATCTGATGGTCTTCGATCTCAATACCTTCTCCTTCCTATCCAATATCCGAATCGGTCTCTCAACATATGACATGTCCTCTCGGAGCTCCAAAGGCTCGTAACTAATCACATGTGACGGATCCGAGTGATACTTCTGAAGCATCGATATGTGGAAGACGTTGTGGACACCTGATAAGTCCGATGGCAATGCCAACCTATACGCCTTATCTCCCACTCGATCAAGTATCTCAAACGGTCCAATATAGCGAGGATTTAGTTTCCCTCTCTTCCCAAATCTCGCTATGCCCTTGGAAGGAGAAACTCTCAAAAACACGGATTCACCAACTGCAAATTCTAGTGGCCTACGTCTCCTGTCAGCGTAACTCTTCTGTCTGCACTGAGCTGTCCTCAGTCTCTCTACTATCAAGCGAACTTCCTCAGATGCTTACGTAACCATGTCAGGAGCGAAAATCTTACGGTCACCCACTTCTTCCCATCCAATAGGGGAACGACATCTACGGCCATACAAAGCCTCATACGGTGCCATCCCGATACTCGAATGATAACTGTTGTTGTAGGCGAACTCGGTTAGTGGCAGGTGGTCATCCCAGGAGCCTCAACAGTCTAGCACACATGCTCTCAACATGTCCTCCAGAGTCTGTACGGTCCTCTCTGACTGACCATCTGTCTGAGGATGGAAAGCGGTGCTCAAACTCAACTGGGTTCCCATGGCTTCCTGAAAATGTCCCCAAAAGTGGGATGTGAAGCGGGAATCCCTATCAGAGACTATGCTCACTGGTACACCGTGTAACCTCACTACCTCGTGTACATACAGTTCTGCTAATGAACTCAGAGTATCGGTCGCTCTCATAGCTAGAAAGTGGGCTGACTTCGTTAGTCTGTCGACGATCACCCATATAGCATCATGATTCATGCGGGTCCTCGGTAAACGTATCACGAAATCCATGGTGATATGCTCTCATTTCCATGTCGGTATAGGTAGAGGCTGCAATAACCCTGCAGGTTTTTGATGCTCTACCTTCACCTGCTGACATATGAGACACTTTGCCACGAAGTCTGCTACATCTCTCTTCATACCCGACCACCAGTATACCTTTCGGAGGTTCTGATACTTCTTGTTACTCCCCGGATGTAACGTATATCTCGACGAATGAGCTTCCGCCAATATCAATCTCCTGAGTCCTGGATCCTCAGGAACACACAATCTACCTTTGAACCTCAATAGTCCATCAGAACTCAACTCAAAATCAGTCACGGTGCCCTTCTGCATCTGACTACTCACATCCATACAAAATGGATCAGTCTGCTGAGCTACTCTGATCCTGTCCAACAGATCCGGCTCCAAGCGTAGACTAGCTATCACATAGCCTGTATCCATGTCAGAAGGCACGACTCCCAAACTGAGGCTAGCAAACTGCTCTAGCAAATCATGTTCCCTAACCATCATGTACGATACCATCCCCAGGCTCTTCCTGCTCAAGGCATCAGCTACAACGTTAGCCTTACCCGGATGATAAAGTATCTCACAATCGTAGTCCTTCAGAAGCTCTAGCCATCTTCTCTGTCTCATGTTCAGCTCCTTCTATGAGAACAGATACTTGAGGCTCTTGTGGTCGGTAAATATCTGGAATTTCTCACCATATAAGTAGTGGCACCATACCTTCAACGCAAACACTACTGCAGCTAGCTCCAAATCATGGGTCGGATAGTTCTTCTCATGATCCTTCAGCTGTCTGGATCCATAAGCAACTACCTTCCCATCCTGCATCAATACGCAGCCCAGTCCCTGATGCGAAGCATCGGTATACACTGCAAATTCTCCTGAGCTGGTAGGGATAGTGAGAATCGGAGCGGTGGTTAATCGACGCTTCAACTCCTCAAAACTCTTCTCACAATCCTCGTTCCATATGAACGGTGCACTCTTTCGAGTAAGACGTGTCATCAGAGCAGCCAACTTCAAAAATCCCTCAACGAATCTCCGATAGTATCTAGCTAAACCCAGGAAACTCCTAATCTCAGTGACTGTCCTCGGTTGTTCCCACTGAACTACAGCCTCTATCTTAGATGGATCAACTGATACACCATCTCTCGATACAACATGTCCCAAAAACGAGATCTGTGACAACCAAAAGTCACACTTACTGAGCTTAGCATATAACTCATGCTCCTGTAACGTCTGCAGCACGATCCTGAGGTGCTCCTCATGCTCCTCCTTGGATCTCGAATACACCAATATGTCATCGATGAAGACGATAACAAACTGGTCCAAATATGGCTTGAACACATCATTCATCAAAGCCATGAAAGCAGCTGGGGCATTCGTCAATCCGAATGGCATGACCAAGAACTCATAATGGCCATATCGGGTACGAAATGTTGTCTTGGGTACATCTCCACTCCGAACCTTCAGCTGATGATACCCAGACCTCAGGTCAATCTTGGAAAAGACCTGTGCTCCCTGAAGCTGATCTAACAAGTCGTCAATGCGTGGAAGGGGGTATCTATTCTTGATGGTGGCCTTATTCAACAATCGGTAGTCTATACACAATCAGAGGCTCCCATACTTCTTCACAAACAGAACTGGTGCTCCCCAAGGTGAAACACTCGGTCGAACAAAACCCCTATCCAACAGCTCCTGCAACTGTCTCTTGAGCTCCTCCAGCTCAACTAAGGCCATACGATATGGTGGACTCGAAATAGGCTCTGTACCAGGTACCAGATCTATACAGAACTCCATCTCTCTGTCTGGTGGTAACCCTAGCAATTCATCCGAGAAAACATCTGGGTACTCACTGACCACAGTGATATCTGACAACTCCGGATGTGCCTTATCCATATCTACCACGTACGCAATGAAACCTTGATATGTTGAAGGTTTTCTAAATCAGTAACCATGTAATAATCATAACTACTCCTTTCATTTATTCTTATTAAACTTTACAACATATCTAGTAGGGTGAGAAAACATAACTGTCTTAGCATAACAATCTAAAACAGCATGGTTTACAGATAGCCAATCCATTCCTAATATTATATCAAAGTCACTCATACTTAGCAATATTAGATTGGCTGTCATCTCCTTATCCCCTACTCTCAGCTTGCAGTCATTAAATACATATTCTACCACTTGACTACTATTCATAGGCGTACTAATCAACATCATCATACATAATGGTGTACGCTCTACATGTCTTGCTAATTTACATGCAAATAATGGCGATACAAAAGAATGCGTGGCACCAGGATCAATTAAAACATATGCTTCAATATCATAAATCAGGATGTTACCTCAAATCACATCCGATGAAGTATCAGCTGTTCCCTGGTCCAAAGCATGTACTCGCCCTTGACCCATCACTTGTTTCCCCTTCTCCTCTGCCGTCGCTCTACCTCTCTGAGCAGACGTACCAACTAGAGTTCTATCAAACTCCCTGCCCCTCTGTGGTGCAGTCACAAATGGCGCTGGGCACTCTCTAGCCATGTGCCCCTATTTCCCACATCGGAAACATACTATAGCACCCTGTGAACACGGTCTATCTTCATGTGATCTACCGCATCTTCAGCACTGATCTGCAGCAGGTCTCTGTCCTCCTATGACAATGCCCTTTGCTGGGGCTACAGTCGTATAAGCAGGAGGTCTAGCATATCTCTCTCGTGCTTCCTCTACCCGTGATCTCTTACTGAAGAGTTTCTTCCCTCCTCGATAACTGAAATCTCTAGCCGACCTCTTCTTCTGTACATCTCGGCTACGGCTAAACTTCCCAAACTCGGAAGCATTCCTGTCATAATCCTTCTCACATAATTGCGCCACGCGCATTGCTTCCTCATAGGTCACTATGTCTAATGGGACCAACTTAGACCGCAGAACTAGTCTCAACCCATCGATAAACCTGTGGACCTTCCTGGTCTCACTGTACATGGTATCCGGGTCATATCTTCCTAGGGATAGGAATCAAGTCTCATACTCGTCCACAAATAGACTCCCTGGTGTAGTCCCAAAAATTTTGCTTGTAGTTTTCGCTGTGCGGTGTCGGGAACAAACTGCCTCCTGAAGGCCTCCCGAAATCTGTCCCAACTGATATCCGTGTGTCGGGATCTCAATATAGGTCGAGTGGATTTCCACCAATGCTCTGCAGCTCCCTTCAATAAGAACGCAGCAAACGCGACCCTCTCCGAGGTTGTACTCTCAAAGAATCCATAAAACTTCTCCAGCTCTGCTAACCACTCCTCAGCAGCCACCGGATCCTTAACCGCACTAAATGATGGAGGTCTAAACTTCTGGAATTCTCACAATCGATACAGATCACATCCATATCCTAATCCACTACCACCCGAAACTAGTGGGGTGTAGGAGTATCTACAGTCCTCTGTGCATCAGCTGTCTACGTAGGTGTATCAGGGGCAACTGCCTCTCCTGTAGCAGCTCCTGCCTCCTGTCTCTGCCTATCTGGCATCGTCTGTGCCAGTATCTCAATAATAGTCTTGAGACCATGCTCTAATCTCATTAAGCGCGTCTCGGCACACTCTGGTGCCTTAGTAGCACCTGGAGTCTCATGCGTAGGTAATGGTCTGGCAGCGGCTCGTCCCTCGGGTCTATCTCCCCGGCCTCGAGCCCTACCTCTCATACCTCTACCACTACGCGTACTTGCCATATAGGCAAACTTCCTGCATTCATAATAATGATTAGTCCATCTCCTATCCGGTATACACAGTTATATCTAAACATAGCACAGTACTATGGGGATGTATACTTTTCTATTTTCTAACACTGACTCACATCAGACCAACCCCTGCTCTGATACCATTCTGTCAGGACCCCATTCTCAATCCATGACTTTATCCAAAAATCACTATAAATTTTTCGCATTTTTAACTTACCTTTCCTCTCTTCAATGGTTGGGCTGTGATTCGATGTCAGAGTCTTCACTTACCACATCATCCATTATCATACATGTCAATATATTATTACTGACTGTAACTGCTTTTATTATACATGTAAGATTATATAAAATCTGATATAAATACATTCCCCATAGAACGTATACATCACTGTGCTGTTTCTATGTTTAGATACACAACTGTACATAATAGGTATACCTGGCGATCGATAGGAGCTAGGAGTGGACTCTGGGACACTATCCCTCAATAGCTCTCGCTCTACTGACGCTCTGTAGAGAGATGTAAAGAAAGGGGGGTGAGCATACAACGCGCTCAGTAAGGAAATCAGACAAGCAAGTAGATATCAACACTATCTACTCAAAATAATGCTATGCCTTGAAAACATTATTTCCTTTACTCGCTTTAAAAAGCATGTCTTGAAATATAATATATATACTTGTACAGAATAAATCCCATGTACAGAAAATCATGCTTTCTTTCTCAAATGTAGGCATGTAGTGCAAAACAATCATCGTATATAAATCATGCCTTTATGTAAATCATACCATGTATATTTAAATCACAATAAATATGGCATCAAATGATTCACAACACAAAATCGGAGTCCGACCCATCCCTCAGGTCTGTCCGCAGTTTAAATCAGTCAATCAATGTGATATATCATGTAAGACTCTGTGGTTTATGTAAATAGTATCTTGGACTATGATCATATCCGAAAAGTGATCCCAAGCAACACAGTACTCGGTGTGTGGGGCATCACTGCTGCAACGGGAGGATGGTCAGTCCACTACAGCCGTCAGCTATGCATAACACACGGTACAGCGTACACCTCGTGCCACTCAGACACGGTACAAAGTACACCCGTGGACCCTCACAGCCAGGGTGCCTCCCATAGGACTTAGCCCTCGTAACTATGGAAATATTTATACCACATTCACAAATACCCTCATGCTGGCCATCCTCTCAAAATGTGACACTCAGTCACACAAGAATGCGACATGAATAGGTACCATGTATATAATATCACATACAGTGTAAGCCCTCGAGTGCGACACACAGTTGACACTACGCTCGAACACTGTTTCACATCACAAACTCAACTCTAGTGCGAGCAATCGCCAGTAACTAGGTCAATGCATAGTTTATGTATTAAATCAAGTACGAGCAATAGCTCCCAGTACTATGCTATGCACAATATCAAATTAAGTACGAGCAATAGCTCCCAGTACTATGTCATGTATAAACCATGAAGAATCGAGTACGAGCAATGCTCCAGTACTCTGTCATGCATCTCATGTAAAACTCGAGTACGAGCTAATCGCTCCAGCACTCGGTGTCATGCATATATCATATAAAACAGAGTACGAGTAAAACTCCAGTACTCTATCATGCATATCATGGAAATCTAGTGCGTATAAAAATCCAGCGCTAATGTATGTGAAAAACATATGAATCCCAGTGCGAGCTGTGCTCTAGCACGATTCATTCTCACATAATATGATTGATGGCTATTTAAAAGGGATTGTTTATAAAACATTAAAATCAGCACTATAAAGTGTGCTTAAGTCACATCAACCTTAAAATCATTAGCCCATCTATTTATTTTCATGCTAATAGCAATTAAACACTCACAATAGTATTTTCCATGCTTTTTGCAACTTCTCACAAAAGTTGACTTTTTGACTAACTAGGGGCAAAATCATAATTTGCCACTATCGGGTCGCAATAATTATTATTCACTTTCTCTGACCCTCAGAGTTTTTAAGTGAATGTAAAAGCAGACGAAAATACGTGCAGGTATCTCAACTACTCGCAAAAGTCCCTTACCTCGGATCACGTCACTTGACCTCACTTCCTCGGTGCTGCTCAATCTCGCAGTCCGATCAGCTCTCAATGTAAACTTCGGAGCTGTAAACAACCATTTCTCAGGTTAATTATACTTTTCCTACTGTATTATACATTAATACAGTCTATTTTCCCTTAATGGGCCTTAAAAATCCTTAATGGGCCTAACTAGGCCTTAAGTCCAGTTTCATTTTACTACTCATTTTCGTTGGGCCTATTGGGCTTATGGGGCCCACCAACTCTTATTGGGCTTGTCCTAGGCCCATTACACCTTATTGGGCCTAAAATAATTGGGCTTGGCCCATTGGGCCTCTCGGCCACATGCCATGGCCGAGAGCTACTCATGCCTCGGTTTCACCATGGCATGTCATCCATGCCTATTATTTAGCCATTTTCACTTAGGCATTTTTACAAACACTTGGTAGGCAACATTACCAATCATCACATAGTTCATTTAGGCATTTTATCAAACACCTTGATTGCCAACAATTTACATGTATTAATTAATCAATTTGATTAATTCTAATTACACCATTAACATTAATACATGTACACTAATCCATTTATGTCTTAAAATCATATTGACATAATTTTATATCCCATTGATCACTCTCGGCCTAACCCATTTCATGGTGATTTAATATGTTTCAATGCTTAAAACATATATCAACATACTTGAAATCATTCATACATTAACATATATGAAATAGGAAATTAGAAAATATACCAATTGTTGTGTTCACCCTTTAGCCGAAACTTTGGAGGCTCTCAGTTTGCACTCTATGGCTCCTTGATAGCCAATTCCAACATATTTCAATCTCCTTTCAATTTGGAACAACTTCCATGAAGAATGCAAGTTCCAAATATGCCTAATTCCTAGTGATTTCTAGTGAGAGAAAGCTTGGATAATATGTTTCAATGGTTTCTTCTTCTAGCCGGATTTGGTGTGATGAAGATGACAATGGTGTGGCTGAATTTATAAGCCATATACTTAGCCATTAAGCTTTACTTTCCAGCCATTATACTTGACTTTCCAAGTCTTAGCCATGAGTCAACTTATGAGTCACCTTATGAGTCAAGTTAACTTTAACTATGGTTAGATATTTATCTTATGGGCTTTTCCAATTGGGCTTCTCGGTTTGGGCTTTCCTAATGGGCTTTCGGGCTGAAATTTTTACTATGTCTCGGGCCTTTTATTGTCTCAAAATTTGGCCGATCAATTGGTCCAACAATTCGGTCTAAAGGACCTAAGAAATTCGATATACGTTTAGGCCCATTATGTTTTTAACCATTAAATTTATTCTGGAATCCTTCCGAATAAATTTTCCTTACTTCCGGGGATGATTATCTTGTATTCTGGCCAAGAATATTTTTCCCTAAATTTTCCTCCACACTTAGGTTAATTTTTAACCATGATTAGTCAACTATGGTAAAAGTCCACTTTCTTAACTATAGTTGACTTTTTCCTTAACCATTGACTATGTTGACTTTTTCTTAAAATTTCGAGAGCGCCATATCTTACGTCTTACACTCTCGTCTTTATATTCCAACCGCTCCCGGTGGATAATTTCACCCGAAACTCCTTTTCTTGCCAAAAAGGTCCATTTTACCCTTTTTAGCTTTTACACTCGTTTTATATGTTCGGGACTAAATCAAGCTGACTTTCCTTCATGAGCTCTCTACGCTCTCTTATTTTAAGTTCTTATTTTCAGTCAGAATGATTTAGAATAACTCGGTTTAGCCTGTGATACCCATCGCTCACATTAGGCATTTTATGTAGCTTTTGCGTGTTAATTCATTCCAAGAACACTTTAAGTCTAGTAAATACTCTTCTTATGATTCAACTATTATTACATAGTGTTCATACACATAGTAATCATAAGGTACAAGCTACAAAAAATCCGGGTCTGACACCAATTCACTTAGGCATTTTCATAAACACTTGGTTGGCAACATTCTTAAACATCACATAGTTCATTTAGGCATTTTATCAAACACCTTGATTGCCAACTTAATATATGTATTAATTAATCAATTTGATTAATTCTAATTACACCATAATCATTAACACATGTATATTAAACTATTTATGCCTTAAAATCATATGGGCATTCATCAATATTTCACTACTCACTCTCGGACTAACCAAGATCATAGTGATTTCATAGGCTTCAATGCTTAAAACATATACCAATATACTTAAAATCATTCATACATTAACATATATGAAATTGAAAACTTGAAAATATACCAATAGTTGTGTTCACACTTGGTCGAAACTTTGAAGCCTCACGGTTTGCACACTATGGCTCCTTGATAGCCAATTCCAACCTATGTCACTCTCCTCTCAATTTGGAACAACTTTCATGAAGAATACAAGTTCCAAATATGCTTAATTCCTGGTCATTTCTAGTGAGAGAAAGCTTAGATAATTTGTTTCAATGGTTTCTTCTTCTAGTCGAGAATGGTGTAGCGAAGATGACAATGGTGTCGCTGATTTTATAAGCCACTTACTTAGCCATTAAGCCTTACTTTCCAGCCATTAAACTTGACTTCCTAAGCCTTAGTCATGAGTCACCTAATGAGTCACCTTATGAGGCATGTTTAGCTTTAACTATGGTTAGATATTTATCTCATGGGCTTTCCATTTGGGGTTCTAGGTTTGGGCTTTCTTAATGGGTTTCGGGCTGAAATTTTTACTATACCTCGAGCCTTTAATTGTCTAAATATATGGCTGATCAATTGGTCCAACAATTCAATCTAAGGGACCTAAGAATTTCGATCTACGTTTAGTATACCTTAATGGGCTTTAAAATTTTCACCTTAGGCCCATTACATTTTTAACCATTAAATTTAATCCGAAATCCCTGCGAATAAATTTTTCTTACTTCCGAGGATGATTATCTGGTATTCTAACCAAGAATATTTTTCTCTAATTTTTTCTCCATACTTAGGTTAATTTTTAACCATGATTAGTCAACTATGGTAAAAGTCCACTTTCTTAACTATAGTTGACGTTTTCCTTAACCATTGACCAAGTTGACTTTTTTTCAAAATTCTAAAAGTGTCATATCTTATGTCTTACACTCTCGTCTTTATGTTTTAACCGTTCCCAGTGGATAATTACACCCGAAACACCTTAAATACCTTAATTCGCCAAAAAGGTCGAATTTACCCTTTTTAGCTTTTACTCTTGTTTTCTGTGTTTGGAACTAAATCAAGCTGACTTTCCTTCATGAGCTCTCTATACTTTCTCATTTTAAGTTCTTATTTTCAGTCAGAATGATTTAGATCCACTCGGTTTAGCCTGTAACTCTTATAGCTCACATTAGGCTTTTATGTAGCATATGCGTGATGAATCATTTCACATACTCTTTAAATCTAGTAAATGCTCTTCTTATGATTCAACTATAATAATAGAGTGTTCATACACATAGGAATCATAAGGAACATGCTACATAAAATACGGGTTTGACAATCCTCCCCTACTCAAAAAATTTGGTCCTCCAAATTAGAACCAAGTCAGTCATCGAATAGATGAGGATGTTTCTCTCGCATCAGACTCTCTAGCTCCCAAATAGCCTCCTCTGAAGTATTATGCTGCCAGAGAACCTTCACTAATCCGATAGTCTTTGATCTCAATACCTTCTCCTTCCTGTCCAATATCCAAATCAGTAACTCAACATATGACATGTCCTCTCGGAGCTCTAAAGGCTCATAACTAATCACATGTGTCGGATCTGGGTGATACTTCCGAAGCATCGATATGTGGAAGACGTTATAAACATCTGATAAGTCTGGTGGCAATGCCAACCTATAAGCCTTATCTCTCACTCGATCAAGTATCTCAAAGGGTCCAATATAGCGAGGATTTAGCTTTCCTCTCTTCCTAAATCTCGTTATGCCCTTGGTAGGAGAAACTTTCAGAAACACAGATTCACCAACTGCAAACTCTAGTGGCCTTCGTCTCCTATCAGCGTAACTCTTCTGTCTATTCTGAGCTATCCTCAGTCTCTTTACAGTCAAGTGGACGTCCTTAGATGCTTGTGTAACCATATCAGGAGCGAAAATCTTACGGTCACCCACTTCTTCCCATCCAATAGGGGAACGACATCTACGGCCATATAAAGCCTCATACGGTGCCATCCCGATACTCGAATGATAACTGTTGTTGTAGGCGAACTCGACTAGTTGCAAGTGGTCATCCCAAGAGCCTCTAAAATCTAGCACACATGCTCTCAACATATCTTCCAGAGTTTGTATAGTCCTCTCTGACTCTATCTGAGGATGGAAAGCGGTGCTCAAACTTAACTGGGTTCCTATGGCTTCCTGAAAATGTTCCAAAAAGTGGGAAGTGAAGCGGGAATCCCTATCAGAGACTATGCTCACTAGTACACCAAGTAATCTAACTACCTCGCGTACATACAGCTCTGCCAATGAACTCAGAGTATCGGTAGCTCTCATAGCTAGGAAGTGGGCTGACTTCGTCAGTATGTCGACAATCACCCATATAGCATCGTGATTCCTACGGGTTCTTGAAAAACCCATCACGAAATCCATGGTGATATGCTCCCATTTCCATGTCGGTATAGGTAGAGGCTATAATAACCCTGTGGGTTTCTGATGCTCTACCTTCACCTGCTGACATACGAGACAGTTTACCACAAAATCTACTATGTCTCTCTTCATACTCGACTACAAGTATACCTTTCGGAGGTTTTGATACATCTTGTTACTCCCCGGATGTAACGTATACCTCAATGAATGAGCTTCTGCCAATATCAATCTCTTGAGTCCTTAATCCTCGAGAACAGATAATCTACCTCTGAACCTCAGTAGTCCATCAGAACTCAACTAAAAGTCCGTCACTATGCCCTTCTTCATCTGACTACTCACATCCATATAAAATGGATCAATCTGCTGAGCCACTTTGATCCTGTCCAATAGATCCGGCTCCAAGCGTAGACTAGCTATCACATAGCCTGTATCCATGTCAGAAGGCATAACTCCCAAACTGAGGCTAGCAAACTGTTCTAGCAAATCATGTTCCCTAACCATCATATACGATACCATCCCTAGGCTCTTCCTGCTCAAGGCATCGGCTACAACGTTAGCCTTACCCGGATGATAAAGTATCTCGCAATCGTAGTCCTTCAGAAGCTCTAGCCATCTTCTCTATCCATGTTCAGCTCTTTCTATGAGAACAGATACTTGATGCTCTTGTGGTCGATAAATATCTGGAACTTCTCACCATACAAGTAGTGGCGCCAAACCTTCAACGCAAACACTACTGCTGCTAACTCCAAATCATGGGTCAGATAGTTCTTCTCATGATCCTTCAGCTGTCTGGATCCATAAGCAACTACCCTTCTGTCCTGCATCAACACATAGCCCAGTCCCTGATGCGAAGCATCTGCATACACTGCAAATCCTCCTGAGCTGGTAGAGATAGTGAGAATCGGAGCGGTGGTCAATCGATGCTTCAACTCCTGAAAACTCTTCTCACAATCCTCATTCCATACGAACGGTACACTCTTTCGAGTAAGTTGTGTCAACG
The DNA here is from genome assembly GCA_033439115.1 of Firmiana major. Lineage (NCBI taxonomy): Eukaryota > Viridiplantae > Streptophyta > Magnoliopsida > Malvales > Malvaceae > Firmiana > Firmiana major. The sequence continues at coordinate 51,701,935 of CM065898.1, read as the reverse complement.
GAGCAGCCAACTTTGAAAATCCTTCAACGAATCTCTGATAATATCCTGCTAAACCTAGAAAACTCCTGATCTCGGTGACTGTCCTTGGTTGTTCCCACTGAACTATAGCCTCTATCTTAGATGGATCAACTGATACACCATCTCGATACAATATGTCCCAAAAATGAGATTTGTGATAACCAAAAGTCACACTTACTGAGCTTAGCATATAGAGTTTACAATACGATCCTGAGGTGCTCCTCATGCTCCACCATGGATCTCGAATACACCAATATGTCATCGATAAAGACGATAACAAACGGGTCTAAATATGGCTTGAATACATCGTTCATCAAAGCCATGAAAGTAGCTGGAGCATTCGTCAATCCGAATGGCATGACCAAGAACTCATAATGGCTATATCGGGTATGAAATGCTGTCTTGGGTACACCTCCACTCCGAACTTTCAGCTGATGATACCCAGACCTCAGGTCAATCTTGGAAAAGACCTGTGCTCCCTGAAGCTGATCTAACAAATCATCAATGCGTGGAAGAGGATACCTATTCTTGATGGTGGCCTTATTCAACAATCGGTAATCTATACACAATCGGAAGCTCTCATCCTTCTTCCTCACAAACAAAACTGGTGCTCCCCAAGGTGAAACACTCGGTCGAACAAAACCCCTATCCAATAGCTTTTGCAACTGCCTTTTGAGCTCCTCTAGCTCAACTAAGACCATGCGTATGGTGGTCTCGAAATAGGCTCCATACCAGGCACCAAATCTATACAAAACTCCATCTCTCTATCTGGTGGTAACCCTGGCAACTCATCCGAAAAAACATCTGGGTACTCACTGACCACAGTAATATCTAACAACTCCGAATGTGCCTTATCCATATCTACCACATACGCAATGAAACCTTGATATGTTGAAGGTTTTCTAAGTCAGTAATCATATAATAATCATAACTACTTCTTTCATTTATTTTTATTTAAACTTTACAACATATCTAGTAGGGTTAGGAAACATAATTGTCTTAGCATAACAATCTAAAACAGCATGGTTTGCAGATAACCAATCCATTCATAAGATTATATCAAAGTCACTCATACTTAGAAATATTAGATTGGCTGTCATCTCCTTGTTCCCTACTCTCAACTTGCAACCATTAAATACATATTCTACAACTTGACTACAATTCATAGGCGTACTAATCAACATCATCATACATAATGGTGTACGCTCTACATGTCTTGCTAATTTGCATGCAAATAAAGGTGATACAAAAGAATATGTGGCACCAGGATCTATTAAAACATATGCTTCAATATCATAAATCAGGATGTTACCTCGTATCACATCCGATGAAGCATCAGCTGTCCCCTAGTCCAAAGCATGTACGCGCCCTCGACCCATCACTTGTTTCTCTTTTTCTTCTGTCGTCGCTCTACCTCTCTGAGCAGACGTACCAGCTGGAGCTCTATCAGGCTCCCTGCCTTTCAGTGGCGCAGTACTATCCATCTCTGTGCAAACTCTAGCAATATGCCCTTGTCTCCCGCATCGGAAACACACTATAGGAGTCAGCGGACACGATCTACCTCCATGTTGTTTACCACATCTTTTGCACTGATCGGTAGTAGGTCTCTGTCCTCCTATGGCAATACTCTTTGCTGGAGCTACAGCCGGATAAGCAGGAGGTCTAGCAAATCTCTCTCGTGCCTCCTCAACCCGTGATCTCTTACCAAAGAGTTTCCTCCCTCTTCGATAACTGAAATTGCTAGCCGGCCTCTTCTTCTGTATATCTCGGCTCCGACTAAACTTCCCAAACTCAGAAGCATTTCTTTCATAATCTTGCTCGCATAGTTGCGTCCTGCGCACTACTTCCTCATAGGTGGTTATATCTAATGGAACCAACCTGGACCGCAGAACCGGTCTCAATCCATCGATAAACCTGTGGACCTTCCTGGCCTCACTATACATGGTATCTGGGTCATATCTCCCCAGAGATAGGAATCGAGTCTCATACTCATCCACTGACAAACTCCCTTAGTTCAGTCCCAAAAACTGTGCCTGTAGTTTCCGCTGTGCGGTGTCGAAAAAAATTACCTCCTAAAGGCCTCCCAAAATATCTCCCAACTAATATCTGTGTGTCGGGCTCTCAATATGGGTCGGGTGGACTTCTACCAATGCTCTGCAGCTCCCTTCAGTAGAAACGCAGCAAATGCGAACATCTTCGATGTCGTACACTCGAAGAATCCATAAAGCTTCTCCATCTCTACCACCCATTCCTCAACAGTTACAGGGTCCTTGACCCCACTAAAAGATGAAGGTCATCTACATTCCTCGGTGCATGAGCTGTCTGCGTAGGTGTATCAGGGGCAATTGCCTCTCCTGTCGCAGCTCCTGCTTTTTGTCCCTGCCTACCTGGCATCGTCTGTGCCAATATCTCTACAATCGTCTCTACACTACGCTCTAATCTCGTAAAGCGCATCTCAGCACACTCTGGTGCCTCAATAGCACTTGGAGTCTCATGCGTATGTAATGGTTCGGCAGCAGCTTATCTCTCAGGCCTATCTCCATAGCCTCAAGCCCTACCTCTCGTCCCTCTACCACTACGCGTATTTGCCATATAGGCAAAGTTCTTGTAATTCATAATCATGAATTAGTCCATCTCCTATCTGCTATACACAGATATGTCTAAACACAGCACAATACTATGAGATGTAAACTTTCTTATTTTCTAACACCGACTCACATCAGACCAACCTCAGCTCTGATACCATTCTGTCAGGACCTCATCTCAATTCATGATTTCAACCAAAATCACTACAAATTTTTCGCATTTTAACTTACCTTTCCTCTCATTAATGGTTGGGCTATGATTCGATGTTAGCTTCCTCGTATACCATATCACCCATTATCATACATACATGTCAATATACTGTTACTGACTGTAGCTTCTTTTATAATACATGTGAGATTATATAAAGTCTACTACAATTACATTCCCTATAATATATATCGTATACATCATTGTGTTGTTTCTATGTTTAGATACATAACCGTACAAAATATGTATACCTGTCGATTGATAGAAAATAGCAGTGGACTCAGGAATACTATCCCTCAGTAGCTCTCACTCTACTGCTGATGCTCTGTAGAGAGATGTAAAGAAAGGGGGTGAGCATACAACGTGCTCAATAAAGAAATTAGGCAAGCAAGTAGATATCTACACTATCTACTCAAAATAATGCTATGGCTTGAAAACATCATTTCCTTTACTCACTTTAAAAGCATGTCTTTAAATATATATGTATATACTTGTACATATTAAATCCCATGTACAGAAATCATGCTTTCTTTCTCAAATGTAGGCATGTAGTGCAAAATAATGCATCTTTATAATATCACAATGCCTTTAGATAAATCATGCCAAATATGTTTAAATCACAGTAAATATGGCATTTAAATCATTCACAACACAAAATCAGAGTCCGACCCATCCCTCAGGTCTGTCCGCAATTAAATCAGTCAATCAGGTGATATATCATGTGAGACTCTATGGTGAAAATGTAAATAGTATCCTGGAATATGATCATATCCGACATGTGATCCCAAGCTACACGAAATCCTAGTGTGAGGGGCATCACTACTACAACGGGAGGGGGGTCAGTCCATCACAACCGCCAGCTATATCCTCCTCAACTCCATAACAACACACGGTATAGTGTACTCCATGCCACATGCACGATACAACGTACACCCATGGACTCTACATCATAGTTGGGGTACCTGCCATAGGTCTTAGCCCTCAAAACCATGGAATATCATACCACGTCTCTAAATCCTCATGCGAATCCTCTCACAGTGTGACACTTAGTCTACATAAGGAAATCAAGCATAGTTTTCAACATGTATTATATATCACATATAGTGCGCGCCTTTGAGCGCGACTCACAGTCGACACTCTGCTCAAACATTGTTTCACATCACAAACTCAACTCTAGTGTGAGTAAACCTCTAGCAACTAGGTCAATGCATAGTTCATGTATTAAATCAAGTACGAGCAATAGCTCTAGTACCATGCTATGCACAATATCATCAAATCAAGTACGAGTAATAGCTCTAGTACTATGTCATGTATAAATCATGAAGAATCGAGTACGAGCAACTCTCCAGCACTCTGTCATGCATCTCATGAAAAACTCGAGTACGAGCTAATCGCTCCAGCACTCTCTCATGCATATATCATAAAAAACTAAGTACTAGTAATAACTCCAGCACTCTATCATGCATGTCTTGGAAATCAAGTGCGAATCACAATTCAGCACTAATATATGTGGAAAAATATATGAAATCCAGTGCGAGCTATACTCCAGCACGAGTCATTCTCACATAATATGATAGATGACTCTTTAAAAGGAATGATTTACAAAATATCAAAATCAGCACTATAAAGTGTGCTTAATTCACAATTCACATCAACCTTAAAATCTTAGCCCATCTATTTATTTTTATGCTAAACAGCAGTAAAACACTCAAAATGGTGGTTTCCATGCTTTTTACAACTTTTCACAAAAGTTAACTTTTTGACTAACTAGGGGTAAAATCGTAATTTGCCACTATCAGGTCACAATAATTATTATTCACTTTCTTTGACCCTCAGAGTTTTAATGTGAATTTAAAAGGAAATGAAAATATGTGTAGGTATCTCTAACTACTCACAAAAGTCCCTTACCTACAATCACTCGAGAAATTTCACTTTCTCTGCGCTGCCCGATTCAGCATTCCGATTTGCTCCTCCAATAATCTCTGGAGCTGCATATAACCATTTATCAGGTTAATTACACTTTTCCTACTGTATTTTACATTAAATACAATCTATTTCCCTTAATGGGCTTTAATAAACCTTAATGGGCCTAACTTTGCCCTAAGCCCATTTTCTATTTTACTATTCATTTTCATTGGGCCTATTGGGCTTGTGGAGCCCACCAACTCTTAGTAGGCTTGTCCTAGACCCATTACATCACATTGGGCCTAAAATATTTGGGCTTGGCCCATTGGACCTCTCGGCCACATGCCATGACCGAGAGCTATCCATGCCTTCGGTCACACCATGGCATGCCGGCCATGTCCCTTTCCTTAGCCAATTCACTTAGGCATTTTCACAAACACTTGGTTGGCAACATTCTTAAACATCACATAATTCATTTAGGCATTTTATCAAACACCTTGATTGCCAAATTAATACATGTATTAATTAATCAATTTGATTAATTCTAATTACACCATAATCATTAGCACATGTATATTAACCTATTTATGCCTTAAAATCATATGGGCATTCATCAATATTTCACTACTCACTCATGGCCTAACCAAGATCATAGTGATTTCATAGGTTTCAATGCTTAAAACATATACCAATATACTTAAAATAATTCATACATTAACATATATAAAATTGAAAACTTCAAAATATACCAATAGTTGTGTTCACACTTGGTCGAAACTTTAAAGCCTCACAGTTTGTACACTATGGCTCCTTGATAGTCAATTCCAACATGTCACTCTCCTCTCAATTTGGAACAACTTTCATGAAGAATGCAAGTTCCAAATATGCTTAATTCCTAGTGATTTCTAGTGAGAGAAAGCTTGGATAATTTGTTTCAATGGTTTTTTCTTCTAGCCGAGAATGGTGTAGTGAAGATGACAATGGTGTCGCTGATTTTATAAGCCAATTACTTAGTCATTAAGTCTTACTTTCCAGCCATTAAACTTGACTTCCTAAGCCTTAGTCATGAGTCACCTAATGAGTCACCTTATGAGTCATGTTTAGCTTTAACTATAGTTAGATATTTATCTCATGGGCTTTCCATTTGGGCTTCTCGGTTTGGGCTTTCTTAATGGGCTTTCGGGATGAATTTTTTACTATACCTTGGGCCTTTAATTTTCTAAATATTTGGCTGATCAATTGGTCCAACAATTCAGTCTAAGGGACCTAAGAATTTCGATCTACGTTTAGTATACCTTAATGGGCTTTAAAATTTTCACCTTAGGCCCATTGTGTTTTTAACCATTAAATTTAATCTGAAATCCTTCTGAATAAATTTTTCTTACTTCCGGGGATGATTATCTTGTATTCTAACCAAGAATATTTTTCCCTAATTTTTTCTCCATACTTAGGTTAATTTTTAACCATGATTAGTCAACTATGGTAAAAGTTCACTTTCTTAACTATAGTTGACTTTTTCCTCAACCATTGACCAAGTTGACTTTTTCTGAAAATTCCGAAAGTGCCATATCTTATGTCTTACACTCTCATCTTTATGTTTCAACCATTCCCGTTGGATAATTACACCCGAAACACCTTAAATACCTTAATTCGTCAAAAAGGTCGAATTTACCCTTTTTAGCTTTTACTCTCGTTTTCTGTGTTCAGAACTAAATCAAGTTGACTTTCCTTCATGAGCTCTCTATACTTTCTCATTTTAAGTTCTTATTTTCAATCAGAATGATTCAGATCCACTCGGTTTAGCCTGTGACTCTTATAGCTCACATTAGGCTTTTATGTAGCTTATGCGTGATGAATCATTTCACATACTCTTTAAATCTAGTAAATACTCTTCTTATGATTCAACTATAATAATAGAGTGTTCATACACATAGGAATCATAAGGAACAGGCTACATAAAATATGGGTTTGACATATTTGTACTGAGTATGTACTTCCATGTTTTACATGATGTTTTGATGAGTTCATGCTACATTTTCTATTGAGTTTTCAACTGTGAAATAAATGATCGTGTGTGGAAATTATTAATTTAACAATTGAGCCCCTTACCCCCTTACTGAGCGATTTAGAAGCTCACCCTGTTTTATCTTTCCCCCAGATTTCTTCAAGTGAAGATAATTTTCCTGCGATGTACGGATTAGTGGCCAGTGGAGGACTTGAGCTCCAAGCCACATATTGTACTTGAGGTACATTTTATTATTTCATGTAACCAGACTATAGTTGTATTTACAAGCACTTGATGTACTATGATGTATGGGATGTATTAGGGTAATTTAATCTGAGTTGAGGAATGTATCTGATTTGATATATTTAATTATATGATGATTAGATCCTGAGGTGTGATTGTATGATATATATATATATATATACAACATTGAGGCATGACACTGTACAAGAATGCACCTAGATAAGTGTAATGATATAGCAAAAGTTTTGAATTTGCCCTATTTTCCACGTTTTCGGGGCGTGACACCCGGAAGCGCAGAAAACAAGGAAAATTTAAAGCTTATTTACATCAACACACGATTCTAGGTGCATTCCTGTATAGTGTCATACATCATGATAGATAAAGTATAAAAATTTCACCTCAAGATCTCATCATCTAATATTCATATATCATGTTATATACATTCCTCAATTTGGAATTAATTAATCCTAATACATCTCATACATCATTATTCATCAAGTGTCTATAAATACAACTTTAGTCTGGGTACATGAAATGTTAAAGTATACCTCAAATACAATATACGGCCTGGAGCTCAAGTCCTCCACTAGCCACTACTCCGTATGTCGCAGGAAACTCTCTTCACTTAAAGAAATCTGGGAGGATATAAAATGGGGTGAGCTTCTAAATCGCTCAATAAGTGGGCAAGGGACTCATTAATAAAAATGATTAATTACACAATACAATCATTTGTTTTGTAAGTGAAACTCGATAAGCTCAGTAGAAAACGTAGCATGAATTCATTAAAACATCATTCTCATCTCATTTCTCTAAGATCATGCAGAAACATGAGTAAATGACGCAGTATAAAAACCATAGTTACAAGCATATGGAAATATGGATGCGATAATGGCTTTTCTCATAAAAACATGATAGAAATCACCTTAGTAATAATACACATGGCACAGCCACAAAACACAATCTCATGTGTAAGACGGAGACTAGGTAAATAAAACTCAATAAAAACGTCTGTCATGGCATATCAAAATAATCCCCTCTGGGTGTGCATCCCAGGCATCCTCAAAAGAGAGAACGTTGACAATATGGTCGTGTATATGGTGTATTGGTCTTTCGCGTTACTAGAACAAGGCCCAGACTTACATGCTACCAGAGCAAGGCCTCTCCTCATGCACACTATCGGTCTTACATGCTACCAAAGCAAGATCCGGACTTATATGCTTCCAAAGCAAGGCCACCCAGTGCTACCAGAGCGGGCGGTCATCTCACGTTACCAGAACGGAGGCATCTCTCAATACCAAAACGGAGGAATATCAAACTTACATGCTACCAAAGCAAGGCCCGGATTTACATGCTACCAGAGCAAGGCCTGATGTGTTATCACATGACATGCCTAAGTCTCAGTACTAGCCATTATCACATAAAATCGTTTTGCCTTCACGTAAAGCTCATAATGGTTTCTCTCATAAAACTCATCTGAAAACATTTTTGTACTCATTACAAAACATGTCAAAATCGAGCTCAAACCGGTAAAACCATGCACACATTTCTTAAATCTCAATACGCCTTAATGTAGAGCCCAAGTCCCTTTTTTGGTTTTAACTCAAACAGTTTATAAAACAATTTCCCGCTTTGTTTACAACTCACAGAAATTGAGCTCCAACCAGCTATAAAATCATGTGCAATAAATCAATCACAACTCGTAAAACATGTTTGTTTTCTCAAATAACATTTCATGCTACAATATCGTCACAAATCACATACACAAATGAGTTTGAGTTTTTCCTTACCTCGTTGCACCTCGTATAGTGCAATCATTCCCCCGAACGACAGACTAGCCTCGTATTCCTCTTTGGAACTCCCAGACTGTCCAAACGATGTAAAAAACATCATCAACACGTCATCACATTTTCTCTAATCTCAACATCGAGCAGAATTGCTCACATTCTTATAATTTCTCAAAATTTCAACAATTCTAAGAACCCTAACCATTTTTAGCCTACTCATCTCAACATCTACAGCCACAATCGTAAAAATCTACTTCCAAATCAAGGATTAAAGCTTAGAAATTTACCCAAAACTTATGGAGTCCTCAATTCGCGTCTCAGCTCAAATCGTCTTTTGATTTCCAAGTATGTTGTTCTCCTTTTGATGAGGAACAACTTTCCCTCTTGCCACAACCTCTGATTCGAACAAAAATGGGCGCTTTGGAGGAGAGAGAAAGCTAGGGATTCGATTTCCTGGAGAGAGAGAAGATGAGTTCCAGTAAAAACACTTGGGTCCTTATATAGGCGGAAGGCAGGAGATCGATCTGCTCCTATAGGAGATCGATCTGCCTTTGAATTTTGGAACGTTTTGGGCACTTTTTATGCCTACCAGATCGATCTGTCGTGGGGCAAGATTGATCTCATGATCTTGAGGAGATCGATCTGCTTCTTGTGAGGAGATCGATCTGCATTTTACAGAAACATTTGGAGATTGATCTGTTCTATAGGAGATCGATCCCTTTAAGGTAGAATCACAAGGAGATCGATATGCCTTCATTGGAGATCAATTTGCTCGTCTAGATCTTCCATTCCTTGTCACTTTGGCTTACCAGATTGATCCCTTCTTCTCCAAGATCGATCTGGCCTCATAGTTTCACACTATGGTTGCACTCTTGGCATAAAATCTCAATATATAATTGCCATAATTTACTCTATAGATTATTTCTCATTCGATACTCATTCATCACTTAGAAATTTCATTCCTTACCACCTAAATATATGAGTACATCACATTTAACTCAATTAATTACACTTCATGTTCACATTACATAATTAGATGAGTACAGAATTCTCAGTTCTCACATCCTCCCCACCTTCAAAAAGAATCTAGTCCTCTAAATTCAACTCGACTAGTCAAACAGATGGAGGTACTTTTCCTTCATGAGGATTTTCAATTCCCAAGTTGCCTCTTCCATTGAGTGATGCTTCCATAGAATTTTCACTAATGGGATGCTTTTAGTCTAAAGTACTTTCTCTTTCCTGTCAAGGATTCAAACAGGTTCTTCAGTGTAGCTCATGTCCTCTTTTGTATTCATCTCTTCATACTCTATGACATGAGAAGGGTCCGGGTGGTACTTTCTTAACATAAATACATGGAAGACGTTGTGTATCCCAGAAATCTATGGGGGTAATACCAACCTGTAGGCTACCTCTCCCACTCTCTAAAGAATTCCAAATGGTCCAATGTATCGAGGACTCAATTTCCCTTTCTTTCCAAATCTCATGAAACCCTTACTTGGTGATATCTTCAGAAACACTGCATCACCAACATCAAACTCGAGTGGTCGTCTATGCACATTCGCTTAGCTTTTCTATCTACTCGGTGCAGCCTGCAATCTCTCACATATGAGTTTCACACTTTGTACAGCCTGTTTAACAAGCTCGAGAGAATTTATCTTTCTATCACCCACTTCTTCCTAAGCTACAGGGGATCTAGACCTCCTACGATATAGAGCCTCAAAAGGTGCCATTCTAATACTCGCATGATAGCTATTATTGTACGCAAACTCTGCTAGAGGCTGGTGATTATTCCATGATCCCTTAAAATCCATCGTACACGCCTCAACATATCCTTCAGGGTCTGAATAGTCCTCTCTGATTGACCATCTGTCTGAGGATGATAGGCGGTACTAAAACTCAATCGAGATCCCATGGACTCCTGAAAATGGGTCCAAAAATTAGAGGTAAGTCAGGAATCTCTATCAGAAGTAATACTCACTGGAGCCCCATGTAATCTAGCTATCTCGCTGACGTATAACTCAGCTAAGGCATCCACAGTATCTGTGCTCTTGATAGTAAGGAAGTGGGCACTTTTTGTCAGTCTATCCACTATGACCCATTTAGCGTCACGACCTCTTCAGGTCCTCGGTAAGCCCATAATAAGGTCCATGGTGACATGCTCCCATTTCCATGTTGGCACAGGTAAAGGCTGTAATAATCCTTCGGGCTTTTGATGCTCAGCCTTCACTTGCTAGCACACTAAACATCTGGCCACATAATTCGCCACGTCTCACTTCATGCCACTCCACCAATACACCTTTCTCGATTCTCGGTACATCTTAGTACTCCCTAGGTACATGGTGTATCGCGAGCAGTGGAATTCTCTCAATGTCTGTCTCTTCAGGGTATCATCATCTGGCACATAAATTCTTCCTCTAAATCTCAATAACCCATCCTCACTGACTATGAGATCTGACTACAAAGTTTGATCGGCTTGGCTAACCATATCAATCAACCTTTGATCATTATGCTTCCCAGTTCTAATCCGATCCATGATCATGGGCTCTATTCGCAGGCTAGCCAAAAATCTAGTCTGTGCCATCCGTAGTTCGACGAACTGCTCAAATAAATCCCATTCCCTAACCATCATAGCAGATATCATACTTTTTCTGCTCAGGGCATCAGCAACTAAGTTTGCCTTCCCCGGATGGTACAGGATCTCGCAGTCATAATCCTTAAGGAGTTCCATCCATCTCCTTTGTCTCATGTTTAACTCTTTCTAATCAAATAGATACCTCAAACTCTTTATGGTCAGTGAAGATCTGGAATCTTTCCCCATATAAGTAGTGTCGCCAGATCTTCAACGCAAACAGCACAGTGGCTAACTCCAAGTCATGCGTGGGGTAATTCCGCTCATGATCTTTCAACTATTGTGATCCATAGGAGACCACTCTTCCCTGCTGCATGAGCACACACCCCAATCCTTGATGGGAAGCATCACTATACACCGAAAATCCTCCTGATCCCTCAGGGATAGTCAACACAGGTGCCGCTGTTAATCTCTTCTTTAATTCCTAAAAATTAGCTCACATTGTTCAGTCCATATGAACAGAGTCTCCATGCGCGTGAGCTTGGTCAAAGGAGCGACAATCCTAGAAAATCCCTCAACAAATCTTCTGTAATACCCTGCCAAACCAAGGAAACTTCGTACCTCTGTAACTGTCCTCAGTCTTTCCCAGTTAAGCACAACATCCACTTTAATTGGATTAATTGATACTCCTTCCTCTGAAACTTTATGACCAAAGAAAGCTATCTGATCCAGCCAAAACTCACACTTACTAAGCTTTCCATATAATTGCTTATCTCGGAGTATGTGAAGTACTAACCACAATTGTTGCACGTGCTCCTCATAAGACTGAGAGTACACTAAGATATCATCAATAAAGACTATCACAAACTTATCTAGATAGTCTCTGAACACCTCATTCATTAAAAGGCTGCAGGGGCATTCGTCAATCTAAAGGGCATCACTAGAAATTCGTAAGGGCCATACCTTATCCCGAAGGCCGTATTCGGAATATCTTCCTCCTTAATCCTCAATTGATGATAGCCCAATTTCAAATCAATCTTTGAAAAGATCGAGGCCCTTCTCAGCTGATCAAGCGGATCGTCAATCCTGGGCAATGGGTATTTATTCTTCACTGTGGCTTTATTCAATAGTCAGTAGTCTATGCATAGTCTGAGACTACCATCTTTCTTCCTTACGTATAACACTGGTGCTCCTCACGGTGATACACTAGGTCTAATAAATCCTTGATTTAATGACTCTTATAGTTGTTTTTTCAATTCCTTTAATTCCACTAATGCCATCCTATACGAAGGTCTAGAGATAGGCTGAGTATCTAGTACCAAATCAATGGTAAACTCCAGCTCTCTCTCTCTGGTGGTAAACCCGACAGCTCATCTATGAAAACATCTAAAAATTCACACACCACAGGTATATCCTCAATCCTTGGATGTTTCCGGTTATCATCTGAAATGAGTGCTTCGTAACCTTCACATCAATAATTAAATTTAGTACTCTCAAAAGGTAACAACATAAATTCTAAATTGCTTACAAAAATTCCACACCTTTATTTCCTCAATATTTCAAATGTACACAGTAAGGTTCAAGTAGGGAGAAAGTTATAATCTTAGTATAGCAGTCTAAACTCACTCGATTGGTTGCCAGCCAATCCATTCCCAAAATTACATCAAACCCATGTATATTTAATATCATTAGATCAGCTAACATTACTCTATCTCCCACCTTTATTTCACATCCTCTACATATCATATCCATTCTCTGGGACTCACGCATAGGGGTGTTTACATGTAGGATATAATCTAGAAGTTCAAACTTCAAATTTAAACTACATGTAAAATGCTCAGAAATAAACGAATACGTGTGTTGAGTTAATATATTTTGAAATGACAAAACAAGTAAATTCAATAATATAAAGACGATATAAAAACATGTTTAGAAGCTATCAGTACCAGAAATTAAGTTCCTGGAGATGAGAGATTGATCTGGTGATATGAGAGATCGATCTCCTGGGTTTTCTAGGATGAGAGATCGATCTCATGAGGATATGAGATCGATCTGCTAAGGTTTGAACCTGTACAAAGGTATTGAGGAAGCTAAGATCGATCTATAAGGGTTATGAGATCGATCTGCCTAATACAGGATATTGAGGAGATCGATCTGATCTAGGAAGAGATCGATCTCCCCTAAAACAAAGGTAAAGGCAGTAGATCGATCTATAACATCGATCTATACTCAAACAGAGAGCTCATGAGATCGATCTGGTATAGGAAGAGATCGATCTCCTCAAAGTCAGAGAGCTAAGGAGATCGATCTGGGTTGATAAGAGATCGATCTCATCACTACGAGAATACTTGGCAGATCGATCTATAGATCGATCATGCCTCCTCTAACATTTTCAAATTATGAGATCGATCTGCTCATATATGAGATCGATCTCCTTGCTTCATTTTGCCTTAATCTTGCAGGAATTATAACTAAGAGATCGATCTGGTCAAGATGGCAGATCGATCTGGCACTCTACTGGAGGTACCCAACGGCTATTTCTATAAAAATCTCAACGGGAAAAATAGCATTAAATGCTCCAACTACCAATCCTTCAGTATATAATCAAGCATTGAAGACACTGAGTAGTGAGACACCATTACTGCACATTTTGTATATTCTCAAGAGTTTAATTCTTTCATTCCATTTGTCTTCAATCCTCATTTATTGAGTTTGTTGTATTAGCTTGTGTGCAAAAGCTGTATTTGTCCTACCAACATTAAAAGCTTGATATTATATTCATCCTATCTTTAAGAGAGAAGAGGATTGTTCCTCAGTGAGATAAACTTTGTAAAAGGGTGAATACATCTTTGTTTAAGAAGGGTAGAGAGGTTATTCCTTAACCTGAAAAATGGAGTGTGTAACTTTTGTTGAAAGTGAGAAAGAAAGCTCTTGACAAGAAGGTCAAGGAGAGAGGACGTAGGAAAGAGATTGGCCAAACCTCTATAAACCATTGTGTTTGATATTCTCTTCCTTATCTTGTTTTAATTTGTTTCATTACATTATATTGTTTATTCATTATTTGTTAATTAAGTTCAAAAGAGTTTAAATTGCCATTAAGAATTAGAAAACCGATTCACCCCCCTCTCGGTAGAGCCAACAATTAGTATCACAGCTAGGACTCTTTGATCACATAGGAATACCTTCCTAAGAGTTAGAAACGATCTAATGGCTCACAACAATATAGCAACTAGCTTAGTAGAGAGGGGCACTCTACGGTTAGGCCTCCTATGTTTAATGGGGAACATTATGCTTATTGGAAGACTAGGATGATGTTATTCATTCAAGCAAATGATTATGAAGTATGGAGGATTAACACTAAAGGACCCCAAATCCCTACAAAAAGAATAGAGGGAAGAGATATCCCGAAAGAAGAAGATGAATGGGATTCAAATGATGTTAAATGTGCTCAGCTAAATGCTAAGGCCATGCATACCCTTTTTTGTGCTTTAGGGCCAAATGAATACAATAGAGTCTTTGATTGTGACAATGCCAAACAAATTTGGGACAAATTGGCAATAACTCATGACGGTACAACCCAAGTAAAGGAGACTAAGGTAGGAATGCTCACACATGACTATGAGCTATTTAGGATGAAAGATGGAGAGTCAATCAGTGATATGTTCACTAGATTCACTGGTGTAATTAATGGATTAAAATCATTAGGAAAAACATACTCTAATATAGAAATGGTCAAGAACATATTAAATAGTCTACCTAAATCATGGGAAGCTAAAGTGACTACAATTGAGGAATCCAAGGACCCTTACACATTGTCACTAGATGAATTAATAGGTTCACTACTCACTTATAAGATGAAATTAAGAAGAAATGAAGGTCCACCCAAGAAAGTGGGAGTTGCTCTAAAATCTACTACTCAAGAGGAAAATAAAAATGAGAGTGGTAGTGAAGAAGATCTTGAGATGGCAATGTTTGCCAAAAGATTTAACAAGTTCATGAGAATGAGAGCTAGTGGTAGTAATAGGAGAAATCACAAGAGAGATCAAGAAGAGGTAGGAAGAAAAGATACAACTGTTTGTTATGAATGTAAAAAACCAGGACACATTAAGTTTAACTGCCCTCTTCTTAAAAGGTCCAATGATAGGTTCCACAAAAAGAAGGCAATGGTGGCTACATGGAGCGACAGTGACTGCTCCGATGATGACTCAAATGAGGACATTGCCAACTTGTGCTTCATGGCTATTGAGGATGAAAAGGTAACTTCAAACCTCAATGAATACTCTTTTGATGAATTGCAAGATGCCTTTGATGATCTTGCATTGGAATATGAATGCATGAGTATGAAATATAAGAAGATAATATCTAAATTGAAGAAAGAAAATGAGTTAATTCTAGAGGACAAATTAGAATGTGAAAAGAAACTAGAAATTACGAATCTTGAAATTTGTGACCTAAAAGAAAAAAAAAGTAATCTACATAATTCCTTTAATAGATTTTATATGGGTCAACAAAAGTTAGATAACATGTTAGAAACTTAAAGGGCATTCTTTGATAAAAATGGGTTAGGATATAATGCAAAAAGTAGAGAGACTCATCTCAAAAGCTTCATTGCTAGAAAGAGCATGAATAAACCTTTAACTACTTGTTCATATTGTAATAGAAAGGGACATGCATCACATAATTGCAATATGAAGATGACCACTCTTAAAGGAAAAATAGTAAAAAGAATGTGGGTTCCAAAAGAAGTAATTAACTCAAAAGATTTTAATACATTGGTAAAATGGATCCCAAAAGGATCAAGAATTGCATTCACTAACCTCAAAGGACCCAAGAGAATTTGGGTACCTAAGATATGAGTTTGATTTTTAATTGTAGGTGATTGAGCATTGCCACAAGGATAAAACAAAGGAAGCGTGGTACTTGGACAGTGGATGCTCAAGGCACATGACGGGTGAGAAGAGCCACTTCAACTCATTTAAATCAAAGGTTGGTGGAGAAGTCACGTTTGGGGACAACTCCAAAGGACAAGTTGAAGGAAGTGGCTCAATAGGTAATGACTATTTTTCATTAGAAAAAGTATTGCTTGTTAGGCATCTAAAGCATGACTTACTAAGCATAAGTCAATTTTGTGACAAAGGTTATAAGGTAATTTTTGATTGCATGAAATGTCATGTTATAGATCCTAAGTCAAATAAGGTTCTTTTTCTAGGTCATAGGCAAGGTAATATATACATTGTCTATCTTAATGAACTCAAAAATGAAAACATATGCCTAATGGTAGACAATGAAAAAGAATCTTGGTTATGGCATAGAAGACTAGGTCATGCTAGCATGCATGTGTTATCTAAGTTAGCTAGAAAGGATCTAGTTATAGGATTACCCAAGTTGTCCTTTGACTATGAAAAAATATGTGAAGCTTGTGTTAAAGGAAAACATAAAAGGACAACATTTAAGCCTAAGAATAGTGTATCCACCACTAGGCCTCTTCAATTACTCCACCTAGATTTATTTGGACCAACTAGAACAACAAGCCTTGGTGGGAAACACTATGGATTTGTAATAGTTGATGATTACACTAGGTTCACTTGGGTGTTCTTTTTTAGAGTGAAAAATGAAGCTTTAGAAAAGTTCATAGCTTATACAAAAGTGACTCAAAATGAAAAAGGATATACAATAACTAGTATTAGAAGTGATCATGGCAAGGAGTTTGAAAATATAGGATTTGATGAGTATTGCAATGGTCAAAGGAATTATCCATAATTTTTCAGCCCTTAGAACACCACAACAAAATGGAGTTGTTGAGAGAAGAAATAGAACATTGGAAAAAATGGCTAGAACCATGTTGTGTGAGAATAATTTTCCAAAATATTTTTGGGCTGAAGCTATAAACACATCTTGCTATATCATTAATAGAGCTATGATTAGACCCATGCTAAAGAAAACTCCTTATTAGCTTTACAAAGGTAAGAAGCCTAACATTAGCTACTTCCATCCTTTTGGCTGCAAATGTTTTGTCTTAAATAATGGGAAAGATAATTTAGGAAAATTTGATGCCAAGAGTGATGAGGGAATCTATCTAGGATATTCCTTAAATTCAAAGGCTAATAGGGTATATAACAAAAGAACATTGATGGTTGAAGAATCAATTCATGTAATATTTGATGAGTCAAATGATTTATCTAAAGATTCAACCAATGATGAGGATGTTGGAATATTTGATGAAAACTTAGAGGAAATTCCAAACTTAGAAGAAGATCTAATAGAAAAACTTGACATAAATAAAGAAGATGAAGAAGAAATAGAGATGTTAGAGAGAGAGTCTAGAGCACCAAGAGAATTAGGATATGTAAAAGATTGTGAAATAGTAGGAGATCCAACTCTTGGAGTTAGAACTAGATCATCTCTAAGGAATATGTGTCAATATATAGCTTTTGTGTCTCAAATAAAACCTAGAAATGTCAATGAAGCCTTAGATGACAATAATTGGTTCTTAGCAATGCAAGAAGAATTAAATCAATTTGAGAGAAGCAAGGTGTGGAAACTAGTTCCTAGGCCTAGTGATCACTCTATAATTGGAACTAAATGGATATTCAAAAAACAAAATGGATGAAAATAGTGTGATCATAAGAAACAAGGCTAGGTTAGTTGCACAAGGTTATAGACAAGAAGAAGGAATAGACTATGATGAAACTTATGCACCGGTAGCTAGATTAGAAGCTATTAGAATGTTACTTGCCTTTGCATGCTATAAAAACTTCAAGTTATATCAAATGGATGTAAAGAGTGCATTCTTGAATGGTTTCATTAATGAAGAAGTGTATGTTGAACAACCTCCCGGCTTTGAAAATCATGAATTTCCTGAACATGTTTTCAAACTATCTAAGGCACTCTATGGTTTGAAACAAGCTCCTAGAGCATGGTATGAAAGGTTGTCAAAATTCTTACTAGAAAAAGGATTTTCAAGAGGAAAAGTAGATACCACTTTATTTATCAAAAATAAAAATAAAGATTTACTAGTTGTTCAAGTGTATGTAGATGATATTATTTTTGGATCAACTAATGAATCTTTATGCCAAGAGTTTGCTAAGATCATGCAAGATGAATTTGAAATGAGTATGATGGGAGAGCTCACTTTCTTCTTGGGACTTCATGTGATGCAAACAAAGGAAGGAACCTTCATCAATCAAGCAAAGTATACTAAAGATTTGC
Organism: Firmiana major; assembly: GCA_033439115.1. Classification (NCBI taxonomy): domain Eukaryota; kingdom Viridiplantae; phylum Streptophyta; class Magnoliopsida; order Malvales; family Malvaceae; genus Firmiana; species Firmiana major. Next base: position 51,683,409 of record CM065898.1, on the reverse strand, counting down.
TCAAGCGATTTGGAATGGACAATTGCAAACCTCAAGCAACTCCAATGGGCACCAACATCAAGCTTGATAAAGATGAAAGTGGTAAGTGTGTAGACACTAAACTTTATAGGTCTATGATTGGTTCATTGCTCTATTTAACTGCAAGTAGACCAGATATTTTATTTAGTGTATGCCTTTGTTCTAGATTTCAATCCTCTCATAGGGAATCACACTTATTAGCAACCAAAAGGATCTTTAGATACCTTAAGGACACTCCCTCTCTAGGACTTTGGTACCCCAAGGACTCCACTTTTACGCTTCATGCATTTTCAGATGCAGACTTTGGAAGATGCAAAATAGATAGGAAAAGTACTTCAGGTACTTGTCAATTCTTAGGGAATAGACTAATCTCTTGGTTCTCTAAGAAATAAAATAGTGTGGCTCAGTCCACAATTGAAGCTGAATACATAGCAGCAGGTAGTTGTAGTGCTCAAGTGTTGTGGATTAAACAACAAATGAACGACTATGGTATTGACATGAAACAAGTCTCTATTAAATGTGATAATACCAGTGCCATCAATCTATCTAAAAATCCTATTCAACAATCTAGAACTAAGCACATTGAGATTAGGCACCATTTCCTCAGAGACCATGTTTAAAAGGGAGATATAATTCTAGAGTATATTGACACTTTACATCAAATAGCTGATATATTCACTAAACCTCTTGATAGAGATAGGTTTTGTGTCCTTAGAGGTGAATTAGGACTCATGAATGTTCCCTAAGATGTATATGCTTCATAACCTTGATTTCAAGTTGTTTTTAAAAGAATTTTTCAATGATTTTTCTGGGCAAAAAGTATGAGAGATTGATCTTCTATCAATATAGATCGATCTCCAAACTTTAAATGAGCCTAAAGCATAAAGGTTAAGCTAGGCAGATCGATCTTCTCACCCATAAAATCGATCTCCTTAAGCCTCTGTTAAACAGCAGATCGATCTATGCATTTGGCAGATCGATCTCCTTAAGCCTCGGTCAAACAGCAGATCGATCTAGGCCTACGACAGATCGATCTCATTAAGCTTCTGCATTCTGAGGATCGATCTTGTGGTACAACAGATCGATCTCTTCAAGCTTTTAGAAATGACAGATCGATTTGTCGCCTCGACAGATCGATCTCTTATGCCCTGAACTATAAAAACTGTTCAAAATCCCCAAAATTCAAAAAACCTAAATTCTCAAATCCCTAACCCCCTATCGCACCTCAACCCTCGATTCACCTTTCCAGATCGATCTTTGGTAAGATATTTGCCCAATCTTTTCATCATTCTTGGTCTAGTAACCTACATTGCTCAATTTCTCTTCAAAAATTTATCTATTTTTACTGTAATCTCAATTAGGGCAATTTTTACACTGTTCCATTGGGTAGGTTTTTAGCGAACTAGCTTTAAGATTGTTACCCATGTCTAGAAAACATGCCACGACTTAAAAGAGTAGGCCAGTAACCTCCTAGACCAAGTATAGATCAAGGGTCCTCTTCTCAATCAAACCCTCTCTCTTCAGTCACTACCTTTAATAGGTGTTTTAAAACACCTGCAAAAAAGAAGAGATATGAAGAGTATTTTTCCACCATGCCAATTAAACATTGGAGAACCATCGATTTTTCTTTCTTAAATTGTATTGATTTTCCTTATCTACCCAAATTTGAAGAATTTGGTTGGATTCCGTTTCTCAAAATCAATACTCCCGTACCCCCAAACATCATTAGGGCATTCTTTTCTAATGCCGAACTCATCATGATCCTGATGATGCTTGCAAAATTCTTAGGTTTAAGACATATGTCATGGGTAAGTCAATTCCTATAGACACTGATGTCTTAGCCCAAGTTTTCCACATGAGCAATGAAGGCTTGACCAATGAAGATGAGGAAGTCCCCTTAGAGTTTGACCTTCCCGGGGATAAGGCGAGTGACCTACCGATGCACCCAAGGTTACTCCACCTCATTATCTCGTGGAATCTCTGTCCATTCGGTACCCGTCATTCCACCGTTAGGAGGTTAGATCATTTTTGGATCCACCACATCCACTCCACAAGTCAAAAACCCAACCTTGTCCATTTTCTCTATGAAGATTGGTTGAAGATCGTACGCGGCCAAGCCACCATGATAGTTTTTTCACAACCGTTGGCGTATCTTCTACAACGACTTGGAGTGGACTGCAGTTGTGAAACGGGTGAAGTGCCCTCCCCAAAGAGCGTCTTAAACATCAAAACACTTCACCACATAGGGTACTACAAGGACTTCTGAGGGGATTGGAAGAAGAAGCGGGAACAGCAGCCTGCAGCAGCCATGGAGGAAGATCCCTCAGATGAGCCCATTGCTCCACCTGCTGCACCGACTGAGGATCCATCGTCTTCGACTGCTCAGCCCTCTGCACCTGACCCATCACCCACTGGCATGGAATCGATTATGACGATGATCATAGAGCTGAACCGGAAGATAGATGACGGTTTTGTAAATCTTCATGCCACCCAGCAGACGATGATCATGGAGCTAAATCGAAAACTAGATGAAGGTTTTACAAATCTTTATGCTACTCAGCAAGCGATGTATGATGAGCTTCAAGTCACTCGCACTCACGTTGAGGACCTTATGGATCGATTCCCTCCTCCACCTTAGGACTTAGTTGATAGGACTATTTTTTCTACTATTTTGAAATTACTAGTTGTTGTTTTAGAACCGCATTTGCTTGAATGGAATGATATGTTAGTTATTGTTGCCATATGCTATAATGAATTACTATTTTGAAATGAACAATGTGTTGAAAGTTAAATTGTTCTTTTTAACCTTTAGTGCCATTGATATGACAAAAAGGGGGAGAAGAAAAGAGAACATGTGGAAGGTTTAAAGGAATGATTAAAATGAGGGGGAGTTAAGAAAGTTACGAGGTCAAAAGCTAAAAGAAAGGGGGAGCTTACAAAAAGGGAGAGTTTGTGCACAATGCAAATAGGTAACTAAACATGTTTATTGAATAGGTTTTGTCATATCAAAAAGGGGAAGATTGTTGAGTTAATATATTTTGAAATGACAAAACGAGTAAATTCAATAATATAAAGACGATATAAAAACATGTTTAGAAGCGATCAGTACCAGAAATTAAGTTCCTGGAGATGAGAGATCGATCTGGTGATATGAGAGATCGATCTCCTGGGTTTTCTAGGATGAGAGATCGATCTCATGAGGATATGAGATCGATCTGCTAAGGTTTGAACCTGTACAAAGGTATTGAGGAAGCTAAGATCGATCTATAAGGGTTATGAGATTGATCTGCCTAATACAAGATGTTGACGAGATCGATCTGGTCTAGGAAGAGATCGATCTCCCCTAAAACAAAGGTAAAGACAGTAGATCGATCTATAAGATCGATCTATACTCAAACAGAGAGCTCATGAGATCGATCTGGTATAGGAAGAGATCTATCTCCTCAAAGTCATAGAGCTAAGGAGATCGATCTGGGTTGATAAGAGATCGATCTCATCACTACGAGAATACTTGGCAGATCGATCTATAGATCGATCATGCCTCAAACAGTGAGATTGGAAGATCGATCTGCCCATTCGACAGATCGATCTGCTCTAACATTTTCAAATTATGAGATCGATCTGCTCATATATGAGATCGATCTTCTTGCTTCATTTTGCCTTAATCATACAGGAATTATAACTAAGAGATCGATCTGGTCAAGATGGTAGATCGATCTCGCACTCTACTGGAGGTACCCAACGGCTATTTTTGCAAAAATCTCAATGGGAAAAACAACATTAAATGCTCCAACTACCAATCCTTCAGTATATAATCAAGCATTGAAGACACTGAGTAGTGAGACACCATTGCTGCACATTCTTTATATTCTCAAGAGTTTAATTCTTTCATTCCATTTGTTTTCAATTCTCATTTATTGAGTTTGTTGTATAAGCTTGTGTGCAAAAGCTGTATTTGTCCTACCTACATTAAAAGCTTGATATTGTATTCATCCTATCTTTGAGAGAGAAGAGGATTGTTCCTCAGTGAGATAAACTTTGTAAAAGGGTGAATACATCTTTGTTTAAGAAGGGTAGAGAGGTTATTCCTTAACCTGAAAAAGGGAGTGTGTAACTTACGTTGAAAGTGAGAAAGAAAGCTCTTGACAAGAAGGTCAAGGAGAGAAGACGTAGGCAAGAGATTGGTCGAACCTCTATAAACCACTATGTTTGATATTCTCTTCCTTATCTTGTTTTAATTTGTTTCATTACATTATATTGTTTATTCATTATTTGTTAATTAAGTTCAAAAGAGTTTAAATTGCCATTAAGAATTAGAAAACCGATTCACCCCCCCTCTCGGTAGAGCCAACAACGTGGATCCCGGATCAATCAACACATGAGCATTATGATTACAGACAGAAAGTGTACCTCTTATAGTTTCTGCAAAAGTGTCTGCTATTTCCTTATCCAAAGCGAACACACGTCCCACTGTGATGGGCTTCTTTCGTTTCTCTACAGCAGTGGCCTATCTAAACAGATTCACTCTCTGAGGCTACTGTTTGGTAGGCTCCGGAGCACGTGGTCTCTAAGGTATAGGACAATCTTTCACTCTATGACCCATGTCTCCATATCTAAAACATCCACGGATAAACCCAGTAATATTTCTCTCAGGCGGTAGGCCACAATCTCTATAAACCCTTATCTCAGGCCTGACATCTCGAGGGGTTCCCTTAATGATGGGATAAGCTCTGGGTCTCTCTAATCTGCCATTTTGTACCTCAATCCTTCCTCTTCTGAAGGAACCTCCCTGAACATCAGTCTGGGAAATCTCTGGCCTCTTGCCCTTATCCCTAGTCACTGTTCTGAACTCATTCTGGGATTGTGCCATTTTGATTCCCCTTTCAATCTCTTATGCTTGTCTCAGAGCATCTCAAAACTCAATAATACACAGCCCTCTCAATTGATCTCTGATGATGGGCTTTAATCCATATACAAATCTCTCGGTGCGAAGCTCTTCATCATTAAAGGTCTCTGGATCATATTTCAATAGAGTTTTAAATTGACTCTCATAATCATCCATAGACATCTTGCCCTGTACCAGACTCGAAAACTCAGCTTGCATCCTTCTCTAGGCAGCTCGTGCTACATATTGGGCTCTAAAGGCCTTTTAAAACTCGTCCCAGCTAATCACACCCTGACGGGACATCAAAATACTTTGGGTAGTATCCCACCAATCTCGAGCTCTCCCTTTCAACATATAAGCACCCATACTAACCCTCTCAGCATTAGTGCATCCCAAATAGTCAAATATGACTCTCAACTCAGTCAGCCACTCCTCAACCTCTACGGGATCCTTTCTCTTTTGAATGCGGGCATATTTATTTTCAAAAAGTCCCTCAGTCGGACCATACTTCTATCATCGGGCTGAGTGGCAGGAGGTACTGGGTCCATCTGTACTGGGGGCGCGGGAGGTCATTGTGGTGGTGTAGGAGTAGTACCCGAGGTATTAACTTCAAAATGTTACGCGAATAACGCTATCATCTACTCAAAACCTTGTCGTACATCTTGCTCATCCCGGTTAATTCAAGAACTAGGGCTCCCTAGTTGTGGGGCAGGTGGCGGAGGTGGCTCTACCTGCCTTGTCGTCCACTCATTTTAATCTCAATAAGTTCTTACGCATACACATCAAACTTGATTGAAATCTCAATCCTCAATTTCAGTTCATGACCAGACTTATACAGACACTTGAGATGTATTCTGTTTCACTTAACCGACACTGATAGTACTAAACACCCTAAGTTCTGATACCAAATAAAATCTGTGACGCCTCGAAAGCGCAGAAAACATGACAAATTTAAAGCTTATTTACATCAATACACGATTCGATGTGCATTCCTGTACAGTGTCATACATCATGATATATAAAGTATAAAACTTTCACCTCAGGATCTCATTATCTAATGTTCATATATCATATTATATAAATTCCTCAATTTGGAATTAATTAATCCTAATACATCCCATACATCATTGTTCATCAAGTGTCTATAAATACAACTTTAGTCTGGGTATATGAAATGTTAAAGTATACCTCAAATACAATATACGGCTTGGAGCTCAAGTCCTCCACTAGCCACTACTCCATGCGTCACAGGAAACTCTTTTCACTTGAAGAACTCTGGGGGGATATAAAATGGGGTGAGCTTCTAAATCGCTCAGTATGAGGGTAAGGGACTCATTAACAAAAATGATTAATTACATAGCACAATCATTTGTTTTGTAAGTGAAACTCAATAAGCTCAGTAGAAATCGTAGCATGAATTCATTAAAACATCATTCTCATCTCATTTCTTTAAGATCATGCAGAAACATGAGTAAATGGCTCAGTATAAAAACCATAGTTACAAGCATATGGAAATAAGGATGCGATAATGGCTTTTCTCATAAAAACGTCATAGAAATCACCTCAGTAATAATACACGTGGCATAACCCCAAAACACAATCTCATGTGTAAAACGGAGACTAGGCAAATAAAACTCAATAAAAATGTCTGTCATGGCACATCAAAATAATCTCCTCTGGCTGTGCATCCCAGGCATCCTCAAAAGAGGGAACGTCGACAATATGGTCGTGTACATGGTGCATTGGTCTTACGTGTTACCAGAACAAGGTCTGGACTTACATGCTACCAGAGCAAGGCCTCTACTCATGCACACTATCGGTCTTACATGCTACCAAAGCAAGGTCCATACTTATATGCTACCAAAGCAAGGCCACCCAACGCTAGCAGAGCGGGGGTCATCTCACGTTACTAGAACAGAGGCATCTCTCGTTACCAAAACAGAGGAATATCGACTTACATGCTACCAGAGTAAGGCCCGGACGTACATGCTACCAGAGCAAGGCCCGATGTGTTATCACATGACATGCCTAACTCTCAGTATTAGCCATTATCATATAAAATCGTTTTGCCTTCACGTAAAGCTCATAATGGTTTCTCTCATAAAACTCATCTGAAAACGTTTTTGTATTCATAACAAAACATGTCAAAACCAAGCTTTAATTGGTAAAACCACACACACATTTCTTAAATCTCAATACACATTAACGTAGAGCCCAAATCCCTTTTTTGCTTTTAAACTCATACAATTTGTAAAATAATTTCCCACTTTGTTTACAACTAATAAAAATTAGACTCCAACCGGCTATAAAACCGTGTCCAATAAATCAATCACAACTCGTAAAACATGCTTGTTTTCTCAAATAACATTTCATGCTACAATATCGTCACAAATCACATACACAAACGAGTATGAGTTTTCCCTTACCTCGTTGCACCTCGTATAGTGCAATCGTTCCCCCGAACGACAGACTAGCCTCTCATTCCTCTCTGGAACTCCCGGGCTGTCTAAATGATGTAGAAACATCATCAACTCGTTATCACATTTTATCTAATCTCAACATCGAGCAGAATTGCTCACATTCTCATAATTTCTCAATACTTCAATAATTCTAACAACCCTAACCATTTTCAGCCTACTCATCTCAACATCTACAACCACAATCGCAGCAATCTACTTCCAAATCAAGGATTAAAGCTTAAAAATTTACCCAAAACTTGTGGAGTGCTCAATTCACGCCTCAGCTTAAATCGTCTTTTGATTTCCAAGTATGTTGTTCTCCTTTTGATGAGGAACAACTTGTCCTCTTGCCACAACCTCTGATTTGAATAGAAATGGGCGCTTTGGAGGAGAGAGAAAGCTAGGGATTCGATTTCCTAGAGAGAGAGAAGATGAGTTCCAGCAAAAAAATATGGGTCCTTATATAGACGGAAGGCAAGAGATCGATCTGCTCTTATAGGAGATCGATCTGCCTTTGAATTTGAGAACATTTTGGGCACTTTTTATGCTTACCAGATCGATCTGACGTGGGGCAAGATCAATCTCATAATCTTGAGGAGATCGATCTGTATTGTACAGAAACATTTGGAGATCGATCTGCTTCTATAGGAGATTGATCCCTTTAAGGCAGAATCACAAGGAGATCCATCTGTCTTCATTGGAGATCAATTTACTCGTCTAGATCTTCCATTCCTTGTCACTTTGGCCTACCAGATCGATCCCTTCTTCTCCAAGATCGATCTGACCTTATAGTTTCACACTATGATTGTACTCTTGTGTAACGTCCCAGAAACACGGAAAATAGGGCAATTTAAAACTTTTATTTCACATCTATTCACAATTAAGGGTGCATTCCTATGCAATGTCATGCATCATCATACATAATTTACAAATCATAAATCCACACCTCAGGATCTCATCATCTCATGAATAAATATTATACCATTTACATTCCTCGATTTCGAGTTAATTATCCTAATACATCCCATACATCATAGTACATCAAGTGTCTGTAAATACAACTCTAGTCTATATACATGAAATATTAAAATGTACCCCAAGTACAATAGGTAGCCTAGAGCTCAAATCCTCCACTAGCCACTAATCCATACGTCACATGGAGGTCTCTTCACTTGAAGAAATCTGGGGGGTGATAAAATAGGGTCAGCTTCTAAATCGCTTAGTAAGGGGATAAGGGACTCATTGCAATTAATGATTTGCACAGCACAATAATTTGATTTGTAGTTGAAAACTCGATAAAAATGTAACATGACTCAATAAAACATCATTCTCGTCTCATTCTCTAAAATCATGTAAAACATGAGCGTACATAACTCAGTACAAAGTATAATTACAAGCATGTGGAAGTTAGTATGCGATTATGGCTTTTCTCATAAAACGTGATAAAAATCACCTCAATAGTAAAGCACGTGGCGTAGCTACAACACACAAACTCATGTGTAAAACGAAACTAGGCAAATAAAACTCATATAAATATTCATCGTGGCATATCATAATAAATCTCCTCTGGGTGCGCATCACAGGCATCCTCAAAAAAGGGAATGTCGATAATATGGATCTGTGCATGGTATATTGGACTTACGCATTACCAAAACAAGGCTCGGCCTTACATGCTACCAAAGCAATACCTCTCTTCAGGTACATTATCGGTTTTACATGCTACCAAAGCAATGCCTCCCAACACTACCAAAGTGGGGAAAATATCGGCCTTACATGCTACCAAAGCAATGCCTCCCAACGCTACCAAAGCGGGGAAAAATATCGACCTTACATGCTACCAAAGCAATGCCTCCCAGCACTACCAAGGTGGGGAAAATATCGACCTTACATGCTACCAAAGTAATGTCTGATGTGTATTCAACATGACATGCCTAAGTCTCAATCATTAGCCATTATCATATAAAATGTTTTACCTTCACGTAGAACTCATAATGGTTTTCTCTCATAAAGTTCATTTAAAACATTTGTGTGCTCAACACAAAACATGTTAAAACTGAGTTCCAACCGATAAAACCACGTACACATTTCTCAATCTCAGTATGCCTTAATGTAGAGCCCAAATCTCTTTTCACGTTTTAAATAAAAAACTTTGTAAAACATTTTCACACTTAGTTTACAATTCATAAAAGTTGGGCCCCAACTGGCTATAAAATCGTGTGTAATACTCATTCACAACTCATAAAACATGCTTGTTTTCTCAATTCACAATTTCATGCTACAATATTGTCACAAATCACACGTACAAACGAGTTTAAGTTTTCCCTTACCTCTTTGCACTTTGTATAGTGCAATCGTTCCCCCGTATCACGGACTAGTCTCGCATTTCACTCTGGAACTCCCAAGCTGTCCAAACGATGTTAAAACATCAATAATTTATCTCAATCACCTCATCGAGCACATATTTGCTCATATTTCTCATTATTCTCATAATTCTATCACAATTCACATTCTCATCCACTACGTCTCAAAATTCTACATTTCTTATACCATATTCCATGCTAAATTCACCTCATTGCCTTAATTCCAAATTTATAGTCCAAAATCCCAAATCACCACAAATTGCATAATGTTATCTTTACTCCAACAAAATCATAATATCATCAATCTCTAATCATTTCCTAGCTATTTCATCAAAATGCCTATAACCATGATCACCAAAAATCACTTCAAATATCAAGATCGAAGTTTAGAATTTACCCAAACTTGTGGAGAGCTCCATTCACACCTCAGCTCGATTCCTTCTTCGATTTCCAAGTATGTTGTTCTCCTTTTGATGAAGAACAACTTTCTTTATTACCACAACCATTAATTCAAACGAAAATAGGGGCTTTGGAAGAGAGAGAAAGCTAGGGCTCGGCTGACAAGGAGGTTTGGAAGAGAGAGAAAAGATGAATTTAGGGACACAGGGGTCCTTTTATAGACGAAGGGTAGGAGATCGATCTGGTCCTTAATAAGATCGATCTGCATTTGAATTTGGGGACGTTTTGGGGTGATTTTATGCCTAGGAGATCAATCTATCGTGGGGTGAGATCGATCTCTTAATAGCTTCATGAGATCGATCTTCTGTTTTCAAAGCACTTCATGAGATCGATTTCTTCCTCATGAGATCAATCTCTTCATTACAGAATCATAAGGAGATCGATCATCTTCCATTGGAGATCGATTTGCTCACTTAATTTCCTCCTTCCTTGTCATTTTGGCCTACCAGATCGATCCTCTTTTTTCCAAGATCGATCTGGCCTCATAGTTTCACACCTTGGTTAAACACTTAACATAAAATCTCATTCATGACTCATTCATCACTTAGAAATTCATTCCATACCACTTCAATAAATGAGTACATTACATTCAGCTGAATCAATTACACTTCATGTTCACATTACATAATTAGATATGTGTAAAATTCTCAGATCTCACATCTTAGCATAAAATCTCAATATATAATTGCCATAATTTGCTCTATAGATTATTTCTCATTCGATACTCATTCATCACTTAGAAATTTCATTCCTTACCACCTTAATATATGAGTACATCACATTTAACTCAATTAATTACACTTCATGTTCACATTACATAATTAGATGAGTACAGAATTCTCAGTTCTCTCATAATGCATGTGTAAACATGTCAAATCTCATGCAAGCAACACTCTAGCACATTTCATTTCCAAAAACTCATGTAGGTGGCTCATTCTTTGCAAAACATGGTTATAAAACCAAATCAAATCATTTCTTGTGCAAATTATTTCAAATGCAATAAAAATTGATTTTCTAAGCATTATGCTCTTGTTTTCATGCACATTTCTCAAAAACCCAATTCTTGGTCCCTCAAACACTCATTTCTCTCCTATTACCACACATATTCTAGAAAACCATAATGTGCCCAAAATACGCACATATATCTCTAAGAGTCAACACAGTTCCTTTACCTCGATTCTCGAAGAAGCAATCCCTTCCTTCTTTTATCGTTTTCCTCGATCTGGCTCAACTGGCTTCGATTTTATCCTCGGGAGCTGCACACACATTCATGAATCATATGAGTCAATATCAATAACTCATATTCCAACTTCAACAAATTCGATATATCTTATCAAACCTATTTTATCGAGTTTGGCCCCATTATCACATTTAGCCATTATTATGCTATTTCTAGGCAATTATCTAATAACTCACCTAGTAACTTATTAAGCATTTGGGTTTGCATACTCCACCCTTAATTCTTTCATTCATACATACAGTTCACCAATACCATATATGTACATTTTACCATTTGGTCAATCTCACAATTCATTTCACACCACCATCTTAAATCATACTCACAACACCATTATCACCTCAAGATATCCCATTCATCATTAACTCCACCATACTTCATTTCTCACACCATTCTATTTCTAGGTCATTGTTGGTTCATTATATCCTAGGTAGTTTCAACCATTGAAATGTACACCCATCTATCCATAACATCATTTAGGTAAACACATTTGAAGTTTGGAAAACTCCTTAGATCCTTCAATCCAATGAGTTGGATGTTAACTTCAAGATATGTTGTTCCCCTATTCAAGGTGAAAAACTTTGCTCTAATGTCTTTTTCTCAAATCTTTATGGAAAATGTAGGTATTCTAGAGATAGAAAGGTTAGTATTTGGGTGAAAATGGAGGGAGATCAAGGTTCCTAAAGATTGGAGCTTTTTATCGTCGAGTTTATATAGAAAAAGGGTGAGGAGATCAATTTGGTTAGGTAGGGGATCGATCTGCTTTTGGTTTTCACACTTGAAATGTTCAGGCATTATGGGATGAGATCGATCTGTTAATAGGGAAGAGATCGAGATCTCTTTGGCAGAAGCTTAAGGAGATCAATAGGTTTATGGGGAGAGATCGATCTGCTATTCACAGAATGTAATGGGGATCGATTTGCACTTAAGGGAGGATCGATCTGAGCTTGGCAGAGGCTAATGCAGATCGATCTGGTCATTGGGGAGATCGATCTGCCTTAGCAATTTCACTTGGAATGGCTGTGTTTGGCATAATAGATCGATCTGCCTTGAATGAGAGATCGATCTAGCCTTCACCTGTAGCCCCTTTGTTGCAATTTTCCAAATTTTTCAATGGTAAGTTCTTGTTCCATTGCTCCAATTACTTATTTTGCATTTTAATCCTACTTTGAGCATGGAAAGGCTTATTTCCTATGATTTTCGTGCTATGAAACTTGTGCGTAATGCTTGGAAATTTAAATGGATACCCAATTCCACAATCCATACGTTACCATTCCGTGTTTTAAGTCTCTACCTCCATTCTGGATGCCTTAAGTTCTATTCGTTTCGTTTGTGGCCACTTCAGCCCTTATTTAACCTTTACATGCATCCATGATACTCATTCATTCTCATTTGCAATTCATTCACATTTGCATGATTTAAAATCATTTGTCCTACAATTCCATTTACATACATTATAAGGTTATACAAATATAGGGTCTCACAATATTGGTAATCAAGGAATAAGAGATATAATTGAAATTGTGACTAAAAGCCTCATATGTCAATAGCTTAAAGATAGGGTATAATAAGAGTTGGAAAGAAAGGAAAATTAAGTCCTCGATATGATAATTCTATATTTTTAGAATTATTTCTGCTTAATTTCCTAATTAATTATCTAAATCTCCAATTTATTTTGTTAATTATCCCCTTTATTTAATTAAAATTCTCATGTTTGCAGATAAATTAAATCCGGATGAATTTTGAATATTTCGGTAGAAAATGGACCGAAATTGGTCTAAAATCGAGATTAAGCCATGCGGACAACACGAGTCATGCCACCTAGCACATCCAATTGGACAAGAAGACCGATGACATGGAAATATCTTTTCAAGGAGCCAATGGTGTGAAGACAAGTGGCCAAAAAAAATGCCAACTCATCAAGGATGTGGAAATTACCATTTTACCCCTAGTGTGTTTATAAATAGAAAAAGATGGAAATTGAAGATGATGTAAAAATTTTAGGGTAGAATAGTTTTAAGGTATTCTTAGGTTTTATTTTGTTCTTAAGTTTTCTCCATTTTCCGTTAGTCATTTTTCTCAATGTTTTACTATTCATTTCATGTTCTTCATTAATCTTTGTTAACTTTCATTTTCAATGAAAAATCACTTTCATTTTCATGCTCTCGATTTTCCTTGAACATTGTTTATGTTTCATTAGTTTTATTTTCATAGTTTATTGTCTAGTAGATTCATTCTCGGTTTCATACTTTGTTTATGTTTTTAGTTGAAGCAATCTTTATTATTATTTTTTTTTAGCTCTCAGTTTGAGCTCCCTTGATGCATTCGGTAGCACCTTCTTCCCTTGATCATCCCTTTTGGTTTTGATGCTTCGATGTGGGTTGATGCTTAGCATTTATTCTCATAAATGGCAATACGGAACCTTGGTTGGATAAAGGAATGAAGCAATCCGAGACTGGTTTCACGTTACTTTGCTATTCAATTATTTACAATCTCATTTTAATGGTCTGTTGTAAAATATTGTTTCTTCCTATTCGATTTATTGCTGGTATCCTTGAAAGGTTTGGTTTTTGCTTCATTGATTGCACTATGCATATGCTGTCCTTTTACTGCATATTAATGCTAACTTCTGTTATTTTCTACTGAGTATATTTATGCCTCTCGGTTTTGCATTTGTTCATCACAGCACTTCTTGTTTTTCTTTTATTTAGTTAAGTATTTCCACCTTGCTTTTTATTACCTACTGTCACCATTCATTGTAGAACATAAATGAGTTCACCATAGCAGCAAATCGGTAACTAACTTCCACTCTGTTCAGCTCTGTTTTTTTTTATCTCAGTTCATTTAATTTCTGGGCACGCGACGAGGATGATGGCATTACAGGACTGTGTCATCACTGCTGTATAACACTGCTGGAATTAAGTTAGGCAGGGAATCAGGAGCATGGTGCAGAAGACTGTTGATTGAAGCATGGGCAGAGAAGAAATGCATGAAACCGAGAGCCATAGACAGACTGGATGCAGCAGAGTTGGTGAGAGTTGCTGAAGCAAGCTGGAACAGCGCTTGGAGTGGCAGACCGAGAGTAGCCCTGAACCGAGAACAGACTAGGCAGTAGGAACCCGTGAGCATCTTAAATCGAGATACAACAGATGCAACAGCAGGACGCAGTGGACCAGAGGGCAAAAATCGAGCCATACCTGGAAATGGAAATGAAGAAATGAAGGATGGATAGTGTTTGGAGGGAATGGTTTAAAAATGCTTAAGGCTTGTTTGGCAATTACCTTATGCACAATAATCCATTTTTCTTAATTAGTTCATGAAATAGATTTAATTATGTCCTTAGCTCATCTTTATTTTTAACATGCATTAGTTAAGTTAGATTAAATTTGTTACATGCATTAGTTAAATTTTATTGTTAAATTAGTAAGTAGATATAGTTAGGATTAGTTTAGAGTTAATATTTTAGACATGTAGTTTTATAGTTATTTTCTTAATTTCCTAGGATTTTATTTTCATTAAGCTTTAGTTTAGTTTAAATTGCATTTTGATTAAGTAGTTTAATTGCAATTTTAGGATAGTTTAATTGTAGTTTAATTAATCTTGCTTTGTTATTTTCATAATTACATTTTATTTTAATTGCGTTAATCAATTTTAACTGTTTTAATTTCTTTTGTAGGTTTTTTATTTTAATTGCGTAGAGCACTGTAAGTAATTTTGCTCAGTTTTAATTTCTTCATTTTATTGCTTTCAGTATTTTTAATTCCAGCTATATAGATCACCCACCTTAATTTTATAATTTGCTAGAATATACTTAGGGTAAGATTAACCGGTAGTTAATTAGATTAGTCAACTTCTCTGAGGGACGATAACTCGGGACTCAAAATCCCATTATTACTTGTACGACCCGTGCACTTGCAGACAATTACCTTTAGGGCGTGTCAAGTTTTTGGCGCCGTTGCCGGGGAAGTCTTAATTAGCCATTAGTTAATATCGATGAAATTATGCTTAGGTGTAATTCTAGCCTGTAAATATTTAGGTTGTAAATATTTAGATCCTTAGTTTAGTTTAGTTAATTTTCTCATAATTAATTAAAATTAAAAAATTAAAAAATTAAAAAACTTAAAAAAAAATTTAAGGACTTTCTGATGTTTGCATGCGTAGAGCAAGGAGTTTTGATTGCTTTCCTCTAAATCCTAAAATCGAACGAACTCTTAGATAAATTCGAAAGGATTCTAGGAAATTTACAGCTTCGCAGCAAAACACGATGGCAGAGAATAGGGAAAGTAGGACTATTGGAGATTATGCGGCGCCGACGGTCAAAGGATATTATATAGGCATTAGGCCACCAGCTGTCCCTGCTAATAATTTCAAAATTAAGCCTTCCATCCTCCAGATGATCCAGACCTCTGTACAGTTCAGTGGGCTTCCGCACGATGACCCACATGCTCACTTTAGGCAATTCCTGGACTTGTGCAACACGTTCAAACACAATGGATTATCGGATGATGCTCTTAGACTTAGACTATTCCCCTTCTCACTTAGGGATAGGACGAGACACTGGTTGACCTCCCTGCCTCCAGGATCGATTTCTACATGGGGCGAGTTAGTCCACCAATTTCTAGCCAAATTTTTCCCTCCCTCTAAAATGGCCAGACTCCGTAGCGATATATCCTCCTTTGCCCAATACGACTCTGAATCCCTTTACGAGGCATGGGAACGATATAAGGAGCTTCTTAGGAAGTGCCCTCACCACGGCCTACCTCTATGGCTGCAAGTCCAGACCTTCTACAATGGACTTACAAGCCAAAATAGGACCATAGTGGACGCTGCTACGGGTGGAACCTTGATGTGCAAAACAGAGGAGGAGGCTTATGAGCTGCTAGATAAGATGGCGACTAACAACTATCAATGGTCCTCAAAAAGGTAATTGCCAAAGAAATCAGCGGGTATATATGAGCTCGACACCCTATCCACCTTGACATCTCAAATCGCTAATCTTATAAAGAAGGTGGAGTCGCTCAGTACCCAATCTACCTTTCAACAATTCTAACTCTGTGTTTTCTGTCCAAAGTCCTTTTCTCTCATGTGATCTGTGTAGTGGTACCCATGCTGTGGATAGGTGTCCACTTAACCTAGAATCGATTCAATACGTTGCCCCTAAGCAACATAACAACCCTTTTTCAAACACCTATAATCCAGGGTGGAGGAACCATCCTAACTTTTCTTGGAGCCAGAACCAAGGGCAAGCTTCTAATTTTAGACCAGTAGGACCCCCAGGTTTTCAAGCTCTACAGGTTCAGGTACCACCACAGCATCAATTTCCTCACCACCCACCACTTCAGTATCCACATCATCAACCTACTCATTCCCATCCATCCCACTTCCATCAACCACCACCATCACAACCACAACATTTATCTGTAATTGATAAGAAACCCTCTCTTGAGGAAATGTTCACAACAATCTTGCAAAATCAAGCAACTTCAATTAAGAACCTAGAGGTTCAGGTAGGATAAATAGCAAATGCTCTTAGTCAATGTCCTTAGGGTACCCTTCCTAGTAACACTGAAGCCAATCCTATTAGGCAAAGGGAAGGGAAGGAACATGTGAAAGCCATCACCTTTATGAGTGGCAGAGAGCTAGTAACTCCACCAGTAAAGTCCAGACCTGACAGCCCCTAGTTGAAAAACCCATAGGTTCTAATGAAGCAGCTCAGAAGGAGCAAGAATCAAAAGGTCAAGCCGCAAAGGAAACAAAGCCAGGCATTTCTCCACCTTTACTTGTTTCTTTTTCACAACCTTCTTTAACCTCTGATGCTACAAAAGTTCCCACTACATCTCCTCCTGTTACACCACCAGTCCCTTTTCCTCAAAGATTTCACAATCAAAATGTGGACCAACAATTTGTAAAATTTCTTGAGGTTTTTAAGAAACTTCACATCAACATTCCATTCGCAGATGCCTTAGAGCAAATGCCAAGCTATGTGAAGTTTATGAAGGACATCCTCTCTAGGAAAAGAAGATTGGAAGACTACGAGATGGTGGCTTTGACTGAGGAGTGTAGTGCCATTATCCAAAGAAGGTTACCCCCCAAGCTCAAGGATCACGGGAGCTTTACCATACCATACACTATTGGAAATTTATTCTTTGGTAGAGCCCTGTGCGATTTAGGAGCGAGTATAAATTTGATGCCTTTATCTATCTATCAGAAGTTAGGAATAGGGGATGCCAAGCCCACCACAGTGACCCTCCAATTGGCCGATCGATCAATTAAATATCCGAAGGGGGTTATTGAGGATGTCTTAGTAAAAGTGGACAAGTTTATTTTCCCTACAGATTTTATCATGTTGGACATGGAGGAAGACAGGGAAGTCCCAATTATACTAGGCAGACCATTCCTAGCAACTGGTAGAACTTTAATAGATGTACAGAAGGGGGAGTTAACAATGAGAGTTCAAGATCAGGAAGTCAAGTTTAATGTGTTTAAATCTCTAAGGTTCCCTGACGATTCTCATGATTGTTTTAGGATGGATTTAGTGGATAAGGACATCACTGAGGAGTTTTCCAAGACACATCCTTTAAACCCTTTAGAAGCTTCCTTAGTGAAATCTGTTGATCTTAGAGAATACAGTGATGATGATGATGAGGTCTACAAGACTTTACAGTTATTAGAGGTCACTCCTTTTGAGGAAATTGCCCAATTTGAGACACTAGACTCTTTATCTATTCCAGCTTCAAATATCTTTCCATCTACCAGTGATCCTCTAGCATTAGAACTCAAACCTTTACCCTCACACCTTAGGTATGCTTACTTAGGTGAATCCTCCACACGATCGATAATAGTATCTGGTGTTCTCTCCAGTGATCAAGAAGAAAAATTACTACAAGTGCTAAGAGAGCATCAAAAGGCTATAAGCTGGTCTATCTCTGACCTTAAGGGTATTAGTCCCTCTATTTGTATGCATAAGATACTATTGGAGGAGGGGTATAGGTCATCCATAGAGCACCAGCATCGATTGAACCCTGTAATGAAAGAAGTTGTCAAGAAGGAGATCATTAAGTGGTTAGATGCAGGGATTATCTATCCCATTTCTGACAGTGCCTGGGTAAGCCCAGTACAATGTGTTCCTAAAAAGGGAGGGATGACAGTGATCGAGAATGAAAATAATGAGCTCATCCCCACTAGGACTGTCACTGGTTGGTGAGTATGTATGGACTATAGGGAACTCAATAAGGCCACCAGGAAAGACCACTTCCCATTGCCCTTCATTGACCAAATGTTAGATCGATTAGCTAGTCACAAATTTTATTGTCTGTTGGATGGATACTCTAGGTACAATCAAATAGCTATACCCCGGAAGACCAAGAAAAGACTACCTTCACCTATCCCTATGGGACCTTTACTTTTAGAAGAATGCCTTTTGGCCTATGCAATGCACCTGCTACATTCCAGCGTTGCATGATGGCCATATTCCATGATATGGTGGAGGATTTTCTTGAGGTTTTCATAGACGATTTCTCTGTATTTGGGGATAGCTTTAATTTATGTTTATAGAATTTAGCACTAGTGCTGAGAAGGTATGAAGAAACAAACTTAGTGCTTAATTGGGAGAAATGTCACTTTATGATAAAAGAAGGTATAGTGCTTGGGCACAAAATTTCTATTAGGGGAATAGAAGTGGATAAAGCTAAGGTGGAAATCATTGAGAAGTTACCTCCCCCTACATCTGTTAAAGGAATCAGAAGTTTCCTTGGCCATGTAGGATTTTACAGAAGGTTTATTAAGGATTTTTCTCAGATATCTAAGCCTTTATGTAATCTCCTGTAAAAAGACACTACATTTTGCTTTGATGAACAATGCTTAGGAGCATTTAAGACTTTAAAGGAGAAATTAGTTACAGCCCCTATAATCATAGCTCCAGATTGGAGTTTACCCTTTGGGCTTATGTGTGATGCAAGTGATTATGCTGTTGGGGCTGTACTAGGACAAAGAAAAGGAAGAGTCTTTTATGCTATCTACTATGCAAGCAAAACTCTGAACGAGGCCTAGTTAAACTATGCTACTACTGAGAAGGAGTTGTTAGCCATAGTATTTGCTTTTGATAAGTTTCGCTCCTATCTCATTGGTACTAAGATCATGCTGCCATTAAGTACTTAGTCTCCAAGAAGGATGAAAAGCTGAGGTTGATTAGATGGATTCTCCTACTACAGGAGTTTGACTTGGAGATTAGGGATAGGAAAGGTACGTAGAATCAGGTTGCTGACCATTTATCTAGATTAGAGAGTAAACTTAAAGAAGATGGTACAGCTATTAATGAGTCATTTCCTGATGAGTAGCTATTTACTTTCGGGCACTCTAGCTTGCCCTGGTACGTTGATTTTGTAAATTATCTGGTGAGCAACGTGATGCCACCTGATTTGACTGCCCAGCAAAAGAAAACGTTTTTGAGTGATGTCAAGTATTATGTTTGGGATGAACCCTTCCTATACAAGCAATGTAAAGATCAGATTTTGAGAAGGTGTGTTCCTATGGAAGAAGTAGAGGATATACTTAGACATTGTCATTCTTCTGATTATGGAGGGTATTTTGGAGGAGAGAGGACAGTAGCCAAGGTTTTGTAATCTGGATATTATCGGCCCATGTTATTTAAGGAAGCCCACTACTTTGTGCTGAAATGTGATAGATGTCAGAGGGTAGGTAATATTTCCAAAAGAAATGAGATGCCTCTGACTAATATTTTAGAAGTAGAACTCTTTGATGTCTCGGGCATTGATTTCATGGGACCATTTGTTCCTTCATATGGTAACCTCTATATTCTTGTGGCTGTGGACTATGTGTCAAAATGGGTTGAAGCAATGGCTTTACCAACTAATGATGCCAAGGTGGTGGTAAGATTTTTGAAGAAGAATATTTTCACACGATTTGGCACACTTAGGGCTATTATTAGTGATGGAGGATCCCACTTTTGCAATCGAAGTTTTGATGGGCTGTTAAAGAAATATAGGGTCAAACATAAGGTAGCCACTACTTATCACCCACAGATGAGTGGCCAAGTAGAGTTGTCCAATAGGGAAATTAAGGGGATATTGGAGAAAACAGTGAA
Organism: Firmiana major; assembly: GCA_033439115.1. NCBI lineage: Eukaryota > Viridiplantae > Streptophyta > Magnoliopsida > Malvales > Malvaceae > Firmiana > Firmiana major. The sequence continues at coordinate 51,662,888 of CM065898.1, read as the reverse complement.
CCCAAGTAGGAAGGATTGGTCCATTAGGTTAGATGATGCACTTTGGGCCTATAGGACAAACTTCAAAACCCCTTTAGGAATGTCCCCTTATCAGCTTGTTTATGGTAAAGCTTGTCATCTACCAGTAGAACTTGAGCACAAGGCCTACTGGGCCCTTAAGAATCTAAATTTCAACTTAAAGGCAGCAGGGGAGAAGAGGCTGCTACAGCTCAATCAGTTAGATGAGTTCGGGTTGTAGGCATATGAGAATGCCAAGCTCTACAAGGAAAAGGCTAAGCGATGGCATGATAAGAAAATTAAGGAGAGACACTTCGAGCCAGGCCAGCAAGTTCTGTTGTTTAATTCACGCTTGAAGTTGTTTCCAGGAAAGCTTAAGTCTAGGTGGTCAGGTCCCTTTACCATTACACAAGTATTCCCTCATAGAGCCATTGAAATTATGGATGAGACCTTGAATCAACCCTTTAAGGTTAATGGGGGCAGACTAAAACACTATTTTGGGGGAGGGTTTGATCGTCAGCATTTTGTGACCACTTTAGCTGACCCTCCTACTTCTGATCCTGCTAATTAGCTTCATTTTTCTTTTTCACTTTTTGTACTGTTCTTTTCTTTTTTGTTGTTTCTTTATTTATTTATTTTACAGATTGCTTTTCTAGAACTACCTTTTTCAATCAAGCTTCAGTTGTTCATCAGCATCAAAAAAGGGGAGTACTCTGTTCTCGAGCTTAAATTCTTATATTATCTACACACTGAGGACACTGTGCACCTTAAGTTTAGGGGAGGGGATATCACTTGAGCTATTTTGTGAAAAAAATTTCAAAATTTTCAAAAAAATTTTGAAAATCTGAGAAAGAATTTTTAAATTTTTTTCGATAATATTAACTTAAATTGTTTGATTTTGGGATGATTTAGTGCTTAGCATGTAGTTTTCCCATATTCCGATGATATGACCCCATGATTTAGTTTGACTTTGATTGACTAAGAAGCATGATTATAGGAAAAGCATGAAGTTGAATTCTTGAATTTATCTTAATTCTAATTGTGATTGCCTCATCTTATGCACATGTCTGGACCAATACATAGGATTGCATTTGTTCAGTTGATTTGGTGCATCATATTCTAGAATTTGTTTGATCTGATCTCAAGGCGAAATATTAGATCACACTTAATTAGGGAGATGATTTAGGCCATCTTTGGATCGTTTGAGCCTTTCTAGCCTTCCTTGCACATATGCTACCCCTAGTCACCCATCTGGGCCAAATAAGCTTTTCTCTGTAAATACACCTGCTTATTTTTGTTTCCTTAGCTTAAATACTTTTTCCTATCCCTTACCCTGAAAGCATGAAAAGTCATTGGGATATATTGTGAGCTATATGGGTATTAAGTGATGGTGAAAGAGTATGTAAAAAAGATGATGAAAAAGAAAGAAAAAGAAAAAGAAAAGAAGAAAATACAAAAATACAAAAATACAAAAAAAAAAATGTTTAGCAAAAGAAATAAGTTTGGGGGAAATAATTAGAGCTTTTACATTATAGATCCTAGAAGTAATGCATATTAAGGGGTAATTAAACCTAAATCGACTTTATCATACCTTAACCCCAGCCTTACATTACAAGCTTAATGAAGTCCTATTGATCTTTAGTTAAGTGTGACTACATTAGTGGAGAGAGAAGTGAAAAGCAAACTTATGGGAATGATCACATGTCATTGACTTTGCATTAACTATGTTGCATAATCTGATCCGGATAGTGTACTATGAATTGACTTAGACATTTTTCACACACTCACGAGGAGTCCAATTTGGGTTAGGACTTATGATTGAATAATTCTAAGTGCTGGACTTGTAATTGTGATTCTTTAATTTCATAAGTTTGTACTTTTTCTTTGAGGATGATATTAGGGAAATAATTATGTTTTGTACTTGTCATTCTTACAATCATTTTGTTTTGCTTGAGGATAAGCAAAAGCTTAAGTTTGCGGGTGTGATAATTCTATATTTTTAGAATTATTTGTGCTTAATTTCCTAATAATTATTTAAATCTCCAATTTATTTTGTTAATTATCCCCTTTATTTAATTAAAATTCTCATGTTTGCAGATAAATTAAATCCGAATGAATTTTGAATATTTCGGTAGAAAATGAACCAGAATTGGGCTAAAATCGAGATTGAGCCACGCGGACAACATGAGTCATGCCACTTAGCACACCCAATTGGACAAGAAGACCGATGACATGGAAATATCTTTTCAAGGAGCCAATGGTGTGAAGACAAGTGGCTAAAAAAATGCCAACTCATCAAGGATGTGGAAATTATCATTTTACCCATAGTGTGTTTATAAATAGAAAAAGATGGAAATTGAAGATGATGTAAAAATTTTAGGGTAGAATAGTTTTAAGGTATTCTTAGGTTTTATTTTGTTCTTAAGTTTTCTCCATTTTCTGTTAGTCATTTTTCTGAATGTTTTACCATTGATTTCATGTTCTTCATTAATCTTTGTTAACTTTCATTTTCAATGAAAAATCACTTTCATTTTCATGCTCTCGATTTTTCCTTAAACATTGTTTATGTTTCCTTAGTTTTATTGTCATAGTTTATTGTCTAGTAGATTCATTCTCAGTTTCATACTTTGTTTATGTTTTTAGTTGAAGCAATCTTTATTATTATTTTTTTAGCTCTCGGTTTGAGCTCCCTTGATGCATTCGGTAGCACCTTCTTCCCTTGATCATCCCTTTTGGTTTTGATGCTTTGATGTGGGTTGATGCTTAGCATTTATTCTCATCAATGGCAATATGGAACCTTGGTTGGAGAAAGGAATGAAGCAATCCGAGACTGGTTTCACTTTACTTTGCTATTCAATTATTACAATCTCATTTTAATGGTCTGCTGTAAAATGTTGCTTCTTCCTATTCGGTTTATTGCCGGTATCCTTGAAAGGTTTGGTTTTTGCTTCATTGATTGCACTACGCATATGCTGTCCTTTTACTGCATATTGATGCTAACCTCTGTTATTTTCTACTGAGTATATTTATGCCTCTCGGTTTTGCATTTGTTCATCACTGCACTTCCTGTTTTTCTTTTATTTAGTTAAGTATTTCGACCTTGCTTTTTGTTACCTAATGTCACCATTCATTGTAGAACATAGAATGAGTTCACCATAGCAGCAAATCGGTAACTAACTTCCACTCTGTTCAGCTCTGTTTTTTTCTCGGTTTGTTTAATTTCTAGGCACGCGATGAGGATGATGGCATTACAGGACTGTGTCATCACTACTGTATAACACTACTGGAATTAAGTTAGGCAGGGAATCAGGAGCATGGTGTAGAAGACTGGTGATTGAAGCATGGGCAGAGAAGAAATGCATGAAATCGAGAGCCATAGACAGACTGGATGCAGCAGAGTTGGTGAGAGTTACTGAAGCAAGCTGGAACAGGGCCTGGAGTAGCAGACCGAGAGTAGCCCTGAACCGAGAATAGACTAGGCAGCAGGAACCCATGAGCATCTGGAACCGAGATACAACACATGTAACAGCAGGACGCAGCAGACCAGAGGGCAAAAACTGAGCCATACCTAGAAATGGAAATGAAGAAATGAAGGATGAATAGTGTTTGGATGGAATGGTTTAAAAATGCTTAAGGCTTGTTTGGCAATTACCTTATACACAATAATCTATTTTTCTTAATTTGTTCATGAAATAGATTTAATTATGTCCTTAGCTCATCTTTATTTTTAACATGCATTAGTTAAGTTAGATTAAATTTGTTACATGCATTAGTTAAATTTTATTGTTAAATTAGTAAGTAGATATAGTTAGGATTAGTTTAGAGTTAATATTTTAGACATGTAGTTTTATAGTTATTTTCTTAATTTCCTAGGATTTTATTTTCATTAAGCTTTAGTTTAGTTTAAATTGCATTTTGATTAAGTAGTTTAATTGCAATTTTAGGATAGTTTAATTGTAGTTTAATTAATCTTGCTTTGTTATTTTCATAATTGCATTTTATTTTAATTGCGTTAATCGATTTTAACTGTTTTAATTTCTTTTGTAGGTTTTTTATTTTAATTGCGTAGAGCACTGTAAGTAATTTTGCTCGGTTTTAATTTCTTCATTTTATTGCTTTCAGTATTTTTAATTCTAGCTATGTAGATCACCCACCTTAATTTTATAATTTGCTAGAATATACTTAGGGTAAGATTAACCGATAGTTAATTAGGTTAGTCAACTTCTCTGAGGGACGATAACTTGGGACTCAAAATCCCATTATTACTTGTACGACCCGTGCACTTACGGACAATTACCTTTAGGGCGTGTCATGATACATTAGGCCTTTCAAGGTCTTAAATCGTGTGCGAGATGAGCCAATAGATTGGCGTTGCTGCCAGAATTATCGAGTACCCACAGCATTTTCCACACTTTAATGCTTCGCAAGTATCATCCAGATTCGACGCATGTGGTAAAGTATAAACCGTTGGAGCTGAAAGAGGATATGATATATGTGGAGAAACCGATTCGGATCCTGGAGAAACAAGAGAAAGTGTTACGGTCTAAGATAATCCCAATAGTCAAAGTTCTATGACAGTACCACACTTTGGAAGAAGCCACGTGGGAATTAGAAAGCTTAATGCGAGAGAGATACCCATATTTGTTTGAGGACTAATGTAATTTTAAATTTGGGGACCAAATTTCTTAAGGTGTGGAGAATGTAAACTTCACGAATTTTCATGCAATCGGTTCCAATCATGAATAGTAAATTAATCAATTGGGATTAGAAATGTGTTCTTTGGTGGATGATTAAATTAAATAATATTTTTAATTGGGGGAAACTATGAGAATTTAGTTAATTAAAATATTTTAACTAGAAGAACAAATAATTGTGAGGGATAAAAATAGACTTTTATGAGCTAGATTTAATATATGTATATTCTTTCATGTTAAGAAGTATAAATAATAGATTAAAAATAAAATATAACGAATTATTAAATAACTACATAAAACTAATAAATTAATTAATTAAAAAAATGACAGAAGTCCACGGTTTGGCTTCCTTTGGAAACCAATCCCGAGTCCAAGCCCTCACCAACTGTTGTTGGGAACAATTGCACTAGGTGGTGAGGTGATGGCATAAAAAAAAAAAGAAATGAAAGAATGAAAATGGTTAAATGATGGAATGATAGCCTCAGGAAAAGATAACAAAAGAATATAAATAATAATAATATATGAAATGAATGGTGAATGAAAGAAGAGAAATGAAATGATAGTTTAGGTGGGATAATATATATATATATATATGAAAATGAATGAATGATAATAATGGAAACGATAGGAAAGATTGAAAAAGTGGATTAAAGTGGAGAAAAAGAAAGTGAGTTTTGGAGAGTGAAGCAGTAAAAGACGAGACGAAAGGAAATCAGATAAAGGAGAAGAGAGGCGAGAATCCAGCTGAAACAAAAGAAAGGAGTCGCGAGGAGAAATCAAGTGGGAAGATAAAAACAACAAGTGTGGAAAAGAATTCATTGGCATGAAGGGGGCATAACCACGGGCTGAAAAGGAGAAGAAGCTGAGAGCGGGGAAGGCAGTGACCCAAAGCAGGAGTAAGAAAGGAAATAGATCCAAGAAAGTGAGGCTAGGAAACGAGAAAGAAATTGAAACAGAAGTGACAAAAAAGAGCGAAGAAGATGAAGTCACTGATAGCTACCAAATCGGGAAGGAAAACCAGAGTACTGATATAGGCAAGAAACAAAGAAGAACAGGTGAAACATGGGGCTCTTTCTCGGCCTTCCTGGAAAACAAATCCTCTTGGCTGGAAACAAAGGCAAGAGACAAAACCAAGAGAAGGGTGGTGATGGTGGTGGCAGTAGTATGACGATGATGATGGGGGAGACAAAAGTGAGTTGAAGCAGTGGACAAAAACACCTCATCGACAGTGGCAATCATAGTGGTAAGCTGAACGGGAGGTTGGCGGTGATTAAAGGGATGATGGCCAAGTTATGATCATGAAGGTGATGGTTGAGAGAAGAACGAAGAGGAAGAACAAACTGGAGAAGATGATGAACAATAGGGTCGGGTAGTAACGAGGAAGAAGAAAAAAAAGAAAAGAAATAGTTGGCGGGAAAATTTAAAAAAAAATAGTAATATATGTATATATATATTTGGAGGAAGGAAATAAGACACCGAGAATTTGAGAAAACCTTAAGAATGACAATTCGGAAATAATTATTCGAAAAATTTGGAGGAAATAAACTGAATAGACCGGACCCATTAATTTCAGACACGAAGGCTTTGAGGACTGTGGACAAGCACCGAGTTAAGGAAAATTCTCATTGCTGCTAGAGATAAATATGCGTAATTTCCGTATATTTGTAGATATAAAAGTTTAGGCTAAATTTCGCAATACAAAATTACATAAAAATCTAGGGTGAATTTTATGGCTCTGAAAATTAGTGGTTTTAGCCTGATTGATCAGCCTAATTTTATCGATCGAATTTAAGGGGATTTTAAACTTCATCGATCGGCCCAACTACCGGTATAGATTTACTTGGTTTATTTAGACAAAAAACTCGATAATTATAATTATTTATTTTAAATCGAAATTTCCTAGTTTTACTCACCATAACCTATTTATTGGCATTTTTAACTGAGAGAAAAAAACTAGTCAGCCTCTTCTAAAATTGCTTTAGAAAATGAACTGAATTTATAAGCGATTTAAAGGAAATGATTTCCTTATAAAGCTATTCTGATGATATGTGTTTGAACGCGTACTTACTATGTGTCATACGGTCTGTCTCGCACTAATTTTGAGATAAAGGCATTGGTGAGATCATGTTGCATTTATGTCTGCTATGTATCTGTTTCTGTGGTCCACTGTAAGGCTCGTAAATTTCTATGTAATGCTCATGATTTCGGGATGTACAGATAAGTTACATTATATATGAATCATAAGAAATGGACATTTTTATGCTCTAATTGTGAATGAAATGCAAAATGAGTATAGAAGCAATTGAATGTGAGATTACCTTTGAAAATGTGGGAAAATTTCAGCTAGAATACTGCAGATGAAGGGCATATCAATCTTAGTTCAAGGGGAGATCGATCTCATGGTCTCGAAATGCGGTACCAAAGCATTCTGTAAAAGGGAGATCGATCCCTCATTCAAAGCAGATAGATCTCAAGTTGCTTCTGCCTGGACAAGATTGGTCTCTTCCCATAAGGCAGATCGATCTCTAGTTGCCTCTGGCTAGAAAAGATCAATCTCTTCTTAAGGTCAGATCAATCTCTAAAGTCTTCTGCTTGGCAAAGATCGATCCCATCTTATGAGCAAGGATCGATCTTATCACATGTGCAGATCGATCCCATCCAAAGAGGCAGATCGATCCTACAGCCTGCAAACTGAAATGCAAAGAGAGTTCAAGCAAAGGTAGACCGATCTCTCACCCTTGAAGATCGATCTCATAATACAATTTTAATAAAAACTCTACACTGAATCTTCATTTCATGAGACAGCCCTAATTTCCTCTATTTTTTAACAAAGAACCTAGCTTTCTTACTCTAAAAATCATCACCTTCCAATCAAATTTGAGAGAGATTCCTTTGAGCAAAGTTGTTCCTAGTGAGGAAGAGAACAACATAGTTAAAGATTGGAAGCTGAAACGTTGGATTGAAGGAACAAAGTGATTTTTCCCAAAAAAACTTGGCAAAAAAGAGCAAAGTCAAGCTAGGTAAGATTTTAATACACCAACTTCAAGTATGCTAATATACACATTTTGATGAGTTAACTGGTGTATATATTGTTGGCTGAAACATCCATGCACATGCTAAATCTTCCATGACCTATGATGGATTTAGTGAGAGAAAGTGTAAATGGCATGAAGTTAATAATGATTTATGCATGTAGAAATGTTAGTAAGCATGTATACATGATTCTAAGATGTTTATGTGAAACCCATATGTTGATATAGATAATGATTGGAAGTAAGCATATGAGGTGTATGAGGAAATGCCATAGTGAAGGAAAATAATGAAATTAAGGCATTGAGAGATTAATGCCGGTTCAATATGAATCAGTAGACTTGATGAGTCTAAATGATTCTCGAGAAAAGAATAAAACAATCGAAATGGACTAAAGAGAATATAAGGTCCAAAAAGATGTAATGAGGCCAAATTGGTGTAAAATGGCCTAATGCATTGAATTGAACTTCATGCAAGTAAGAATTAAGTATATTATGATATACTGAGATGAGAAGTAAATGCTTGCAGCTCTTGGAGATAAAATTGGAGCCGATTAGATCGGATTACGAGCATTGGAAATCAAGGAAAGTGATTCGAGCGTGATTCGAGGTAAGGGATTTATGCGAGCTATTAGAGATAGCTATACGTATGTTTCTTACCTTCCGTGGGCAAATAAATACGATAAAGTATATAGATATTGGAACATCTACGTGATAGCTAAGTGGTAAGAAGAAGCTTATATGCATAAATTTGCATGTCTTAATGTCTTTATCGTGAGTAGATGCTTGTGAATGTTATGTAAGTGTTTTGAGAAAGAGTAATAATAGACTGGCTCCCGATTTAACTATTTACGATAAAAATGCATGTGTTTTTAAGTGAAAAGCATTTAACGAGTGATTGAAGGGAGACTGCCCTCTCACTTATACTTAGTGAATGGAGCAATCTATTTCTTTTTCTGTGTGAACATGTGCTAGAGCCAAAGTGGCAAAGGTAGATTTACTAGCCTTGCTCGCACAACATTTTAAAAGGATTTTAAGGAAAGAAAATAGTGCTAGAGCTGAGTGTAAGCTGTGTGATCCACTCGAGAGCTCGCACTAGATTTTAGTAATCATACTAGAGCTATTGAGTACTGCTAGGTGATCTTACTCTGACTATGCTCGCATGTGACTCCATTGATTTAAAGTGATTATACTATACTAGAGGCCTAAGGTATTGTTGTGTGATCTTATGCTGAGTTGCTCACACGTGGTTTTATGGACTTTACTGTGTGATAAGCAAAACCGTGCTAGAGGCCTTAGGTAATGTTGTGTGATCTTACGTTGAGTTGCTCGCAGGTGGTTTTATAAGTGTTTTGTGTGATGAGACAAAATCGTGCTAGAGGCCTCAAGTATTACTATGTGATCGTACGCTGAGTTGCTCACACAGGGTTTTAAGATTTTGCTGTGTGATGAGTAAAACCGTGCTGGAGCCATTGTGTATTGTTGAGTGATCTTGCACAGACCTGATCGTACGTGATTTTGAGACAATGGAAATGGGTGGTAAAGGATCCAAGGGAGCACGCTGTACCGTGAGTGTTAGCCACAGAGTACTATGTGCCGTCATATCTTAGTGATTCTCTGTGTGCTGAAGGGATGGTTGATTCGTCTCCCCAAGCATGGGATTCCCGCACACCTGATCAGTGTTTGCCTAGAATCTAGACTATGGCTATAAGTCTTTTATCTGTGTGGTATGACATTTTGTCGCTACTGTGTGAGGTGACATATGTCTCTCTGCTGTGTGATACAGGGTGATACGATATCCCATACTATGTCTCATGTTTATCGATTTACTAAGTGATTTGCTAAATGTAAAGAAATTTCTAAGTGTGTACTATGTGAATTGAAAAATAAAGCTGTGTGATTTTGATGATGAATTGTGTGAAAAGAGTATGTTGCTAGGTGAATTGATGATGTATATGCATATACCCATCGAGCAAATTAATGGTTTCTCACCGATGGAAGTTCTTTTAAAGGAAATGCATATGTTTTATAAGGGAAATAAAAGTATATATTTTAAGCATGTAGATAGTGTAGTTATCTGTCACAACCCTCAATCCACCGAAAGTCCACTATAAATTTTTCATTCTTCGTTTATTATTTGACCCATTTCCTATTGTTTGGTTCTTTACCTTTACCTTACCTGATCGTGAACAGTCACACCACTAGCAGTTGGGCTATGTATCGGTGTAAATCTCATTGAATCATACCATTTCAATTTACAATTTATTTTAAGGATAAACACTTGCATTTTTAAATCAGAGTTGTTATTTACAATGTGTTTACAATCCTTTACATCCCCAAAAATTACATTTAAAGACATTACTGTGCTTGGACTTGTCTAGATACAAAAACTATACAAATATGTATACCTTATGTGATGGGATGCAGCAGACACTAAGAATCCAATCCTCAGTCGCTCTCTATCTACTGGAAGTGCTCTATAGAGGGGAAAATTAAGGGGGGTGAGCAAACCATGCGCATAGTAAGGTAATCATGTGAGCAGGTAGATAACTGCAGTATCTACGTTATCATGATGTTATGCTTAAATCACACAGTTATTTGTCATACTCAAAACATATCAATTCATGCTCATGCTCAGGATATGTAAAGCAGTTTTATGCTATTCAAATTTAGTGTACAATTCTTAAACAAGGCATGGAAAATCATCATGCGTAAATAGTAATTAAAGCATGGAAAATCATCATGTCAGGTGCACGTAAAAGCATTTTAAATCTCAACATAAACTGATACCAAATCACCATTCGTCAGGACTCAGCCCCTCTCATGGACTGTCCTGACCCACAAACGCATTTCAAAACATTGATTCATCCGAAATCAATAGACATGTGAGATAGGCAAATAATAATAATAAGGACAATAACTAGGACTATGGCCATATACTTTGTGCTCCCAGGTTACACGGATCCTAGTGTCCAAGGTATCACCTCTATCTGCTTTCGCATGGGAGATGGGTCACGTCCAACCCACCGATCCATAGTAGAATATTCATCGTTCGAAGACGACATATATATAATATCACACACGGTGCATCGTACTCCATGCTACTTGCACGGTACAACGTACTCTGTGGACCCATATCATCACATCATATAATGCCACATCTCAATATGCATGTGCGAGCCTATTTAATCGGTGTGGTAAACAGCCTACTCGAAGCACTCAGTATGGCTCCCAACATGTCATAAAACCATGTGCAAGTAGTCTCAGACATGGTAATAAGTACAGTGGAAATTTAGTGCGAGTAATACCCCAGCACATGTCAAAACCAGTATGAAAATTAGTGCGAGCTAGGCTCCAGCACTAATGCATGCGTAAACATGTCAAATATCATGGGAGCAATGCTCTAGCACGTTTCATTTTCACAAAACTCATGTAGGTGGCTCATTCTTTGCAAAGCAAGGTTATAAAACCAAATCAAGCTATTTTCATGCAAGTCACTTAAAATACTAGCCAACCTACTAATTCTCATGCTAAAAGCAGTAAAAAGATTCAAAAGCATCATATTCATGCTTTTCATGCATATTTCTTGAATTCCCCATTTTCTTTAGCCCTTCAAACATTCATTTTATTCTAATGCCCTTAGACACTTTAAGAAATCACCCATGCACCCGAAAGTGCGTACAGATACCTCTAGGTCTAACACAATTCCCTTACCTCAATTCTCTAAAAAGTAACTCCTTCTTCCTTTTTTCACTTTTTTTGCTATTTGGCTCAACTTACTCCGGATATATCCTTAGAAGTTGCAAACATTCATCAATCATATGAGTTAATACCAATAACTTATATTCTAAATTTAAATAAATCGATATATCTTATTGAACCTATTTCATTAAGTTTGACCCATTATCACATTTGGCCATCATTATTCCATTCATAGCCAATTTAGCTAGCAACTCACGTAGTAACTTATCAACACTTGGCATAAATGTTTTATCCATAAATTCCCATTCATTTATGCATTTCTATAACATCATATATGCACATTTCACCACCTTGACTAATCCCATAAATTTGATTACAGATAAACCATCTCAATGTCATGCATACAACATTATTAACACCTTGGTATAACCCATTTATCGTCAACTCAACCATATCCCATCTTCTCACATTAAACTCATTCTAGGTTATACTTGATTCATCACATTCTAAGTAATTCTTATCAACAATTTATACACGAATCTACTCATAACAACATCTAGATATACATACTTAGAGTTGGTGTATGAGAAACTCACTTAACTTGACTTTCCTCTTGCCCAAATTTGAAAGACTCCTTAGCTCCTGCAGTCCAAAAAGTTGAGTTTTGATTTCAAGATATGTTGTTCTCCTCCTCACAATGAACAACTTTACTCTAATAGTTTTTTCTCAAATCTTTATGCAAATGGTGGTATTCTAGAGAGAGAAAGCTTGGTATTTGGGTAAAAATGGTGTGGAAATGGTTGATTTGCTGAAGAATGAAGTTGGTCGTCAGGTTTTTATAGATTGAGAGTGATGAGATTGATCTTCTAGGGTGAAGAGATCGATCTTCCCTTGGTTTTAGCCATCGAATTCTCAGGTTTAAAATGAGAGAGATCGATCTGCTCATTGGGGAGAGATCGATCTTGGCTTAGCAAAAGCTTGAGGAGATCAATCTGCTCTTAAGAAAATCAAATGGAGATCGATCTGCACTTAGGAGGGGATCGATCTCTGTTAGGCAGAGGAAAACGCAGATTGATATGCTCATTGGGGAGATCGATCTGGCCTTGGCAGATCCACTTGGAATTATTCTGCTTGCACAAGGGATCGATCTGCTTTGAATAGGAGATTGATCTGGCCTTCATCTGCAGGCTTTTTGCTGCAATTTTTTTCCAGAATTTCCAAGGAAAAACTTGCTTTCGATTGCTTCACTAGTCATTTGCAATCCATTTGCATTTATATGATCCACAATTCATTTGTCTTATAATTCCATTAACATATAATAAGGTTTTACACACATGGGGTCTCACATTATCTACCTGTTTTCATATGTTCCTTACTGAGCGTGTCAGCTCACCCCTTTATTTCCTCTTCCACAGATTCTACGCAGTAGTGAGTTTACTGCAGTTGTCCCTACTACAGTGTTTTCCAGTTCTCCAGCAGTACAGAGGTATACACTTATGAGAAAATTTTTGTATCATGTAAATTAGTGCACAGTAAAGTTATCTTTTGTACAAAAGGGATGTATATAATATAAACTGATATAAACGCTTCCGCATATATATAAAAGAATAGTTTCTATTTCATTAAATGAATTTAAATTATAAAATGGATGAGATGTGGATATGGATGTTGACTCACAGCCCAACTGTTGTAGTAAGTTAAGTCACGGGAAGAGGGTCGTGACATCCACAAGTATGAAGTACCGTGTTTCTGATTCTGTTTATGGTCTTCTGAAATTTTGATCTATGAGCCGTTTGGGTAGCTGACCACTCCCACAGTGATTGACAGCCCGACACACCTGGCTCGTGAATTGCCCTATGTAAACCCCTAAAAATTTACGAATTGGAACGAGCACTAGTTAAATTTGATCTAATTTACCTTGTCATCATATAATTAAATTAATCATGTCAGGAATGACGAGATTAGGATAGGCAGGTGAATTTATTTAAAATTTGGTTTATGGAATTGAAATAATAATATTGATAATAATAATAATAACAATAATAATAGTAATGATAAGATAAACAATATATGTATATATATGTATACAATTATTTTGATGTATATATATAAGTATATATAAATGTATATATAATGACTATATTTTGATTATATAAATATATATAGATGCATTAATAAATTTATTTTGATATATGTATACAAATCTATTTTTATTTTATAAATATAAATGTATGTATATAAAAGTATATAAATGTTTGATTTTTTATTAAATTAAATTTATACAAATTAAAATTTAAAAAAATTGGAAAAAAAATGGAAACGGTGCGTTTAGCACTGGGCACAAGACCTATGCCCAGTGCTATGCACGTCCTGTGCCCAACGCTACGCTCACCCTGCGTCCAGTCGAGCCTCGCGCCCTACACCGTGCCCCAGTCTGCTCTTTGGGCACCCTAGGCGCCCAAGCTTGGACCTGTACTCACGCCCTACAACCTGTACCTACGCCCAGCCTGCACTGGTCCTGCACCTCCTTGCACACAGTGCCCGATCTTCACCACGCCCAAGACCCCTGTACCCGAGCCCCTTGTACCCTGCATCTGCGTCAGCCACTGTACCCATAGGCGTCTTGCCTAGCTCTACACCAACAACATCCCACGCCGAGCACCACCAAGCACAGTGTGCTAGACCTGTGCGCACCTGGCTACACCCGCCAGCACCTGCGCATCGATAGTAGTAGTCCTGCACCCGACACTGCACCCACTCTACACCCTTGCGCGCCTGCCAGCACGCCACCACCCTAGCATATATATATATGTGACCTGCCACTAATGGCTATAAGAGGGGAGTACAAACTGAGAGAGGGAAGGATAGAGCGAAAGGAACAGTGTAGAGGAGAGAAACAGTAGGCAAGAGAAAACAAGGAAGAGCAGAGGAAAGGGAGAAATTTGAGGGTGGTGTTGGGTCGATGATGAAGATAACAATGGTGCGGTAAGGATGAATACGGGAACCAGGAGGCAACGACGTTGAAGTCAGAAAACAAGAGGAGTAGACTGAAAGTGTGAGAGAGCCAGTGGACGAGAACAGGGACGATGATGATGTGGTAATTGTAAACGGTGGGAAGAAATTGGTGATGAGTATGATGGTCGGAGCTGGAAGGATGATAATGGCGAACACTGTGGTAGAAGGAAGAAAGAGAGAGTGAACCAGAAGCTCGGTGAGGAAGAACCGAGAAAAATGAGACGAAGGAGAAGAAGGAGTTTGAGAAAGAAGAAGGAGAAGGAAAGGAAGTAGGCAGGAAAGTTTGAACCCGCGAGAAAAAAAAAGAAGAAAAAGAAAAAAAGAAAAGAAGAGAAGAAAAAGGAGAAATATTTAATATATATATATATATTTTTGGAGATGGTGAACAAGAGACTTAAAGAAAAAAAATACAGGAAGCCTGGAACAAAAGCACCAAAAAAATTAATCGAGTGGGTCGATTTCACCAACTCCAGACGCGATGGTATTTTGGACTACAAACGGACACCGAGATAAGGAAAATTACAGTGTGCTATAGAGATGAATGCATGTATTTTTTTTTTTAAGATATGAATTTAGGAAATATATTTATTTATTTATTTATGTTGTAGAAAATTTTCTGCGTACCGTTGAACTTATACTGCGTATATTTACTGACTGCGAACCTTAGGACAAAATTTTGATGCGCTGAAAGTAGAAAATTTTTGGACAAATTTTACTGCTTGAAATTTTAGGACCATGTTTTACGGAGCCTTGAAACTGCCTTGGTTATTGGAATAACCCTATTTAGTGAATTTTAAATAAAACTTTAAGTAATTTTGAATTATTACGAAACAATAAAAAATATCTAGATTTGTGCCTAAGACTATGTTTTATGGATTTTTAGTTGAAAAAGGCAAGACCAACCTCTTTTAATCTATTTTATACATTGAAATGAGATTTAATTGCTTTGAAGTTAAAACCGTGCTAGACAACCTATTTTGAATTGGTTTATGAAACAAAAGGAATTTTATGTGTATTTTAAGGCATGTGCACTGTTAATGAAAATTTTTAAATGAGATGTGCTGGAGTGCGTGCTGACTGTATCGCACGGACCGACTCGCACTGATGAGATGTGCTTGAGCGCGTGCTGACTATGTGTCGCACAGCCTGACTCACACTGACGAGATGTGCCTGAGCACGTGCTGATTGTATCGCACGGACTAAATTGCACTGACGAGATGTGCTTGAGTGCTTGCTGACTGTGTGTCGCACGGCCTGACTCGCACTGACGAGACGTGCTTGAGCGCGTGCAGGCGGTGTCGTACGGTTTGAATCGCATTGGATTTTAATCTAAGTCATGAAGTAAAACCGTACCAGCCATCGTGTATTGCTGTGTGATCTTGCACTGACCTGCTCGCATGTGATTTTAAATTGTTTTGATAAATCGTGCCTATCAAACGTGTATTGTTGTGTGATCTTACACATACTTGCTCGCACTTGATTAGAGGTAAAGAAGGCGATGGAAATTATAAGAAAATGTGAATGATGCCGAGGTCCATGAAGTACGATGTACCGTGCTGTGTGCATGTGAGTATGATGTACCGTGTGACTGAAAATGAAATTATGTGGAAATGTGAATTGAGAATGATGCCCAGTCCATGGAGTACGATGTACCGTGTTGTGTGCACGTGAGTATGATGTACAATATTATTAAGAAATAGAGAAATGAGTAAGCTGATTGGGTAGCTGACCACTCCCACGACACTTGACATCCCCGCACACCTACCCACGATTGTCTGGAGTCACTGACATTGGCCAGTTGTCCAATTGATTGATTATTGATGCTGAATATTTTGCCATGCCTCACTTATTTGTTTTATCTGAACTAAGTTCTGAGAAAGTGAATTTATGGTATGAAATGAGTTTTATTTTACTGCATTTGATTTAAATGATGTTTTGCAGTAATGTTTTCTGTGATACCGATACTGTGAGAAAATGGTAATTTTTTTATACTGATATTGTGAGAAAATGGTAATTCTGTGATACTGACACTGTGAGAAAATGGTAATTTTCACTGTACTACACTAAACTGTATAGTATCACTTCAAGCCCGCATTTTGTAGATAGTGTATTTAACTACCTGCCGCTTGATTTTTCTTACTGAGCATGTTGAGCCCCATCCCTTACTTTACATCCATAGAGTTCCCTCAGTAGCTGAGGTTGATGGGTAGATTTTAATCTACGACCATACGTCAGAGGGACACCCTTCTATGTACAAAGGTATACCCTGGTTAGACATGTAATTGGTGTCTAATTTTGTAAGTACAGTAATGCAGTATTGTATATGAGTCTAGGGGAAATATGTGAACTTAATCATGTGTAACAAACATTTATTCTGCTTAATTTATAAAAAAATTACTCAGATTTTATATTCAATTTGTTACCATAAAATACATAAGAATGATAATTTACTATGGGAAATAATCATCGACTCAAAGCCCAACTAAGGAAAGAGTAAGAAAATCGGGTCGATACATAAAGTGATATCAGAGCTGAGTTGGCCTGATATGAGTTGATGATTGGAGTAAGAGAAAAGCAGAAAAGTTCACATCCCCAGCATTACTGTACTTGGTCTAGATATAAACGGGTATACCTAGCTGTGTCGTACTGAAAAATTATGTCATTGAATGTAGGAAACTGATAAATATGTCTGGTTGGTATTACAACCATACTAATAAACGAAAAGGAACTGTTCTTCGAGGCCATAGAAATAGGCTTGAAAGATTTAGTGAACCCTTATTTCAATGTACATCTTTTAGCTTAACCGAAATTTTTGAAGTCCTCATCATAAGATGTTAGACCCCATATATGTATAACCTTGTATATGTGTATATTGGATTACGAAATGAATACACACAAGTTTTAAAGTGTGTAGCGAGTGTAAAAAGGATATTTTCATGAGTGGAATGTAAATATATTGAGTGTTGAGTGGTGTGATAAAAGGGAAGGAAGATTGCATGAGTTGTGCACTTCCATTTAGTTTATATTATATACCTTTGGTTATACAAAGATTTCATACAAGTTTTAATGTGTATAATGTATGAATGGATGCCATTTCCAAGTCTTAAATGTGGTTGGATGGGAAAATGACTATAGCAGCAAATTAAGAATGTTTTGGTGTAAGTTTCTGCAGAAAACTGCAGTAAAATCTGGAAATATGAAGGCCAGATTGATCTCATAGGATGAGAGATTGATCTAGATGAGCCATAATGCTCTTATTCGAGCAATAGGAACAGGGCAGATCGATCTCCAATGGAGCCAAATCGATCTGCTAAACATTCTGTAATGAGAAGATCAATTTTTAAGGCAAGTAGATCGATTTCTTTAGCTCTCGGGTTGGTGCAGATCGATCGCCTCCCTAGCCAGATTGATCTCCTCAACTTTCTGTATGAGACAGATTGATCTCAAGGTTTTGATAGATAGATCTCATGCCTTCAAATTTCATGAAAATGAGGTATTTTAAGAGGGCCAGATCGATGTCATCATGCTAATTCTATAAATAAGAGCAGTGGATCTGCAGATTTTGGGAAACAACCTCACTCTACCATTTTCAATCCAAAAACCTAGTTTTTCCCTCTCTAAATCCACCCATTTTTAAGAAGATTTGAGCGAAGGCTATTAGACGCAAAGTTGTTCACATCGAAGAGAAGAACAACATAGCTTGGAGGCATTTTCCCTATTTGTTGGAATTAAGGAACAAGGGGCATTTCTATTTAGAGCAAGGAGGAAATTCGAAGAGGTGAGTTTCTAGTGCACCAATCCAAGTACATTTGTGTAGTTATTGATTATGAAGTTGATTTGGTGTGTATATTAATGGTAGAACTATCTAGAATGCAATTGATGAGTGTCATATTTGTATTATTTATTTCCTTCAACATTTTAATATTTTTCTATGTTCCTCATGTTAATTAGAGTACTTATGTTAATTTTGTGATTTTGGCAGATAAATTGGGCTTCAAGAGCTTAACCAAAGAAATTGGACAGTTTTAATGCTGTTTGGAATTTTAGCTTTCAACGGAGTTCCAGTCTTCCAAATTATGTAAAGTCAGGCCTAGTGAAACACTGACTTACTGATTTACAACTCGAAAGGAGAGCCCAAGATCCAATTTGGCTTAGTTCCACTCTAAAACCAGCTGTGAAAAAAAACCCCGAATATGTCAACCCTTTTTCCTACTTGTAATAGGATTGTCGAATTTAGGTTTTTTATACTATATATATATAGTTTCAATTTCTTTAGGGCACATCAAAAAAGAGACAGAAGAGGGCAGCAGTCGAAAGAAAAAAATAATTCACCCTCTCTATATTTTTATTTTCATTTTCAATAATCATGTACTGTTAAACCCTTTATTCGGTTCAAGGGAATCGAATCCAGTAAACTTCAACAATTGAGAAACACGGTTTGTTGTTCTAAACTCTATTTTGATTCAATTATCTATTTTTTTATATTAATTGATTCGATTGTATGAGAAAATTAAATGATTTGGCCAATTAGATAATCTTCGCATGTGATTGTATGCTATCTGAAATTTTCACAATCCATAATTGTTGTGATAGAAATCAGAATCAGTAGCATTTACGATTCGCCGACTCTAAATGAAACCATAGAATGGATTAAACACTCAACCCATGGCTGTAGTGTTATTCGGTAAGTAATCTTCCTAGAGTGTTAATGTTATTCCTAGTCCAAATAGGATTACGTCAAAACCGATTTTATTAGGGATAATAATTTAATTCAGGTGCTAGGCTTGAGTTAATGATAGCAGGGAAGAATAGATATTATCTTCCTGGGAGATAATACCTAAGCTAAATAATTGAAGACAATATGGTAAATTAGGTGTTAATGATCATTTGTTAGTTACTGGATAGTTCCTTTGAATCAAAGTTGTTAATCTTTGTTTATTCTCTTTATAATTAATTGTCTATCAATACAGTTTAAGGATTTTAATTTTGTTAAATTAAACCCCCCAATTATTTTAGTTGTTGCATGATAATTAATCCACCAGTCTCTAGGGTTCGACCAGGATTTGTCGCTACTACAAA
Organism: Firmiana major; assembly: GCA_033439115.1. NCBI lineage: Eukaryota > Viridiplantae > Streptophyta > Magnoliopsida > Malvales > Malvaceae > Firmiana > Firmiana major. Next base: position 51,643,372 of record CM065898.1, on the reverse strand, counting down.
ATTTCGGTAAGACCAGTAATTTAAATTTGGTTGAATTCGACACTCACCAGTAATGGAATGATTATAACCTAAAAATGGGTTAGTGTAAGAAAGTGAAATGTAGTGGAATAAATGATGAATAGGATATCTTAAGGTGATAATGGTGTTGTGGGTATGGATTTAAGATGGTGTTATGGAATTAATTGTGAGACTTACCCAAAAAGGGTAAAATGAATATTTAAGGCATTAGGTAAAATGCATAGTTGAATGAGAGTTAGCAACACTAACTCAAGCATTTGATAAATGAATTGCAGCTCCCGAGGATACACTGGAGTAAGTTGAGTGTCACGACCCTCCATGACTTAACCAAAACCACTATAAATTTTTCGCTTTTTACTTACCTTTATCCTTATCAATAGTTGGGCTGTGATTCGATGTCAGCGTCCTCACTTACCATACCATCCACGATCATACATACATGTCAATATACAATCTATTGACTGTAATTTCTTTTATAAAATAAGTGAGCTCGTATAAAGTCTAATACAAATACATCCCCCATAATTTACATTGTTTACATCACTGTGCCGTTTATATGTTTAGATACAGAACTATACAAAATATGTATACCTTTCGATCGATAGGAAAAGGCAGCGGACAACAGGAACACTATCCCTCTCTCGAAATCGCTTTACTACGGATGCTCTGTAGAGAGGTGTAAAAAAAGGGGTGAGCTCACAGCTCAGTAAGTAAATCAGGCAAGCAAGTAGTCATCTACACTATCTACTCAAAATAACGCTATGCCTCGAAAACATCATTTCCTTAACTCACTTTAAAAACATGTCTTTAAATATAAATATATATATATATACTTGAACAGATTAAATCCCATGTACAGAAATCATGCTTACTTCTCAAATGTAGGCATTTCGTGCAAAACAATGCATCAGTATAATTTCACAATGCCTTTAGAGAAATCATGCCATTTGTATTCAAATCATACTAAATATGGCATTTAAATCATTCACAACACAACAATCGGATTCTGACCCATCCCTCAGGTCTATCCGTATAAAATCAATCAATCAAGTGATATATCATGTGAGACTATATGGTTAAATGCAAGAATATCCTAGACTATGGTCATATCCTATAATGTGATCATAGGTAACACAGTACTCGGTGTGCGGGGCAATCACTACTGCAATGGGAGGGGGGACAGTCCATCACAATTGCTAGCTATAAACTCCTCAACTCCACAACACCACACGGTATAGTGAACTCTATGCCACTCACACGGTACGATGTACTCCATGGACCCTACCTCACAGTCGAGGTGCCTGCCATAGGTCTTAGCCCTCAAAGCATGGAATATAAATTTCACGTCTCTAAATCAACACGCGAAGATCTCTACAGTGCGACACTCAGTCTACACGAGAAAATCAGCATGGTTTTCAACATGTCTTATATATCACAGTAAAACTACAGTGTGTGGCTTTGAGTACGACTCACAGTCAACACTCCGCTCAAACTCTGTTTCACAGTACAAACTCAACTCTAGTGCGAGTAAACCTCCAGCAACTAGGTCATGCATAGTTCATGTTTTAAATTAAGTACGAGTAATCGCTCCAGTACCATGCTATGAATAAAACTCATCAAATCAAGTACGAGCAATCGCTCAAGTACTATGTCATGTGTAAATCATGAAGAATCAAGTACGAGCAATGCTCTAGCACTCTGTCTTGCATCTCATATAAAATTCAAGTATGAGCAATAACTCCAGCACTCTATCATGCATAGATCGTATAAAATTGAGTACAAGAAAAAACTCTAGCACTCTATCATGCATGTCATGGAAATCTAGTGCAAATCATACATCAGCACTAATATATGTGGAAAATATAGGAAATCAAGTGTGAGTTGTGCTCTAGCACGATTTATTCACACATAATAAGATAGATGACTCTCTAAAAAGGGATGATTTTTAAAACATCAAAATCAGCACTATAAAGTGTGCTTAATTCACATCAACCTTAAAAACATTAGCCCATCTATTTACTCTTCTACTAAACAGTAGTAAAACACTCAAAATTTGTGGTTTCCATGCTTTTTACAACTTTTCTCAAAAGTTTACGTTTTTTTTCTAACTAAGGGCAAAATCATAATTTGCCACTATCGGGTTGCTATAATTATTATTCACTTTATCTAACCCTTAGACTTTTTAAGTGAATGTAAAAGCAGACGAAAATATGAGCAGACATCTCTAAATACTCACGAAAGTCTCTCACCTCGGATCACGTCAAGTGACCTCACTTCCTCGGTGCTGCTCAATCTCGCAGTTCAATCAGCTCTCAATGTAAACTCTGGAGCTGTAAATAACCATTCACTAGGTTAATTATACTTTTCATACTGTATTACACAGTTAATACAGTCTATTTCACTTAATGGGCTTTAATAAGCCTTAATTGGCCTAACTTTGCCTTAAACCCATTTCTATTTTATTTTTCATTTTCGTTGGGCCTGTTGGGCTTGTGGGGCTTATTGGGCTTATCCGAGACCCATTACATCACATTGGACCGAAACCAATTGGGCTTGGCCCATTGGACCTCTCGGCCACAAGCCTTGGCCGAGAGCTCCCATGCCATCGGTCACACCATGTCATGCCGCCCATGGTCATTTGCTAGCCAATTTCACTTAGGCATTTTCACAAACACTTGGTTGGCAATGTGCTTAAGCTTCACTTAGTTCATTTAGGCCTTTTATCAAACACCTTGATTGCCAACTTAATTCATTCATCAATTGATCAAATTGATTAATTCTAACTATACCATAATCATTAACACATGTATATTAACTCATTCATGTCTTAAAATCATATGGGCATTCATCAATTTATCACTACTAACTCTCGACCAATTCATGTTCATAGTGATTCCATGTGTTTTAATGCTTAAAACATATACCAATCTACTTAGAATCATTCATACATTAACATATATGAATTTGAAAGCTTGAAATTATACCTAGTATTTGCATTCACAGTTGGCCAAAACTTTGATGTCACGACCCAAACTACCCAAAAATCAGAGTTAATTTTTCGCGTTTTGTTTATTTACTTGAATTCTTACCTGTCCTCAAAATCGTGACCACACTCCACTAATAATTGGGCTGTGCGTCAATGCCAGTCCCACCATACATTTCCCATTTAACTTATTTATTCTCCAGTCATTTATAAGTGTTTATATTATTTATACATCCCCTAAAGTTACTTACAAACATGCTACTGTGCTATGCTTATGTAGATACAATATGTACAAGTGTATATACCTTATGTTGATGGGCAGCAGCGGATATCCGGAATGCAGTACTGAGTCGTCGCAACTTCAACTGGAGATTATCTGTGGGAGAAAATGAAAGGGGTGAGCACATCAAGCTCAGTAAGGCAATCCTACGAACAAGTAGGTAACCATACTACCTACATGAACGTGGTGCCATGCATAAACCACCCTTTCTCCACACATTTTAAAATAGATGCTATGAATTATGATGTTATGTAAAACACATTGCACGGAAAATCCAACATGCAAGTATATTCAAAATCATATCTTTCTCGTTTAAAATTTCACAGTAAAGTCAGGACTCGACCCCTCCTTCGGGTGATCCTGACTCACTCAAAATCATGAAAATCGTTAACATCACATATGGGTTTTAAAAGCATGGAATATAACCATCATGCATATTTAATTTAAATCCCAGTTTAAATCATCGAAATCGTCGACATGCGAGACGAGGCAATATTGTATAACGGCAATAACCAGGACTGGCCAATGTGTCCTCGTGAGTCCCTCTAGCTTCACGGATCCCAGTGTGCGAGGCTCACCCTGATCGGGAACCGCCCGGGAGGTGGGTCAATCCAACCCGTCAGTCTTATCCGATCTCACGCATCCGAAGATGCCGTATCCGAAGATACCCCGTATCACAAAGATACCGTATCACAAAGATACCCCGTATCACAAAGATACCGTATCCGAAGATACCCCACGGTACATCGTACTCCATGCTACTTGCACGGTACATCGTACTCCATGGACCCATATCACTCTAGGTACTCCAGCCCAATGGCCTGCTTCCCACAGAGAGGTTTTGTTTCTCAATACTCATTGCCATGTCTCAAAACGCACGTGCGAGCCTATTTAATCGGTGACACACAGTCTACCCGATGCTCCAAGCACGGCTTATCGTATGATCTCTGAAAAGTAGTGCGAGCGGTGCTCTAACACTGTCAGTAAATCAAATAAAACTAGTGCGAGCTAAGCTCTAGCACTCTGTATACAAACCATATGAGAAGCTGGTGCGAGCGAAGCTCCAACACCCTGTCTCAAAAATCACATAAAAATATGGTGCGAGTTAGACTCTAGCACCCTGTCACGAAAATCATAGATATATGTATACAAATCTGGTGCGAGTTGGACTCCAGCACCTATGCATGTAAAACTCTAGTGCGAGCTCTCGCTCCAGCACTAATGCATGCATCACACAAATCAAACATCGTGCGAGCTGAGCTCTAGCACGTCACATGTAAATAAAACACGTAGGCGGCTCAGTTATCTCAAAATAGTTTTCACAGAAATCACAACAATTAAGATATGCAATGCTATGCATTTTTCTTTAAAAGTGAGCCAGCCTACTCATGCATGCGTTGAAATACCTCCAGAACGAGCAGGAACCTCTTCTCCTTGCTCCTCCCAATTTTTCCTAAATTTTTAGATTCTACCCTTAACAAGGGTATTTTAGTAATTTTGCCCATTCGGGGCACTAAAATTGTTCTTCGACCTCTAGACCCTTCAATTAATTTTAAAGGACTGCGTATGAATTTAAAATTGCGTAAAGTTACCTCTAGCAGTCCGCAGAATTCCCTTACCTCGATTCTTGTCGAGTCTGACCTTTTCTTTTCCAATGTTGTCTCGTCGCGCAGTCCGATATGCTTCCAATCCAATGCCCGAAACTGCGTATTAATATTCCTCAGGTCAGATAACATACAATTTAATTGTATTTAATACTTTCTGGGCTTAATTTAAATCATTGGGCCCGTTTACCCCTATTGGGTCCGATTGCACCTTAATGGGCCTTAATCGGCCTTAAGCCCGTTTTTCACTAAATTCCCATTTTATCGAGGCCTATTGGGCTCATTGGGCCCACCAATAATTTATCGGGCCTCGTTCTAATTCTCGAATAGCTAAATTTAATATTTACGACAATTAATCTAAATTTCCATAAATTAATTCAATTTATGCGGAAATTAAATCAATATCACGCATAACGAGGTAATTGTCATAAATATGGGTCACTTACCCGAGATTCCATGCTAGTCCGTAAATCGAGGCTGTCTCGAGCCCTCGGTGGATGCCAATCGTCGAGCTACACAATTAATTACATTTTCGGGTAAACTTTTCGGTCGAAATTTAATTAAATAAAATATTCCAAATTTAAATCGGGTCAATTTGACCTCTTATCGACTTACCCGAAGCTCGATTGCATCACCGAAATTTTCTCCAATTTTTTCTCTTTTTCCTTTTCCCTTTTTCTCCCTTTTTCTCCTCTTTTTGGCTGAACCGGTTCAGTCCGGTTCGGACCGGTTCAGAACGCCGGTTCACCCCGGTTCGGCCGGTTCACCGCCGGTTCACCCCTTTTTCGGTCGGTTCTCCACCGGCTTCCACCGCCAGTCGCTCTGCTGGGTCATCCGCAGCCTGAATCTGCCCTCGGTTCGCCTCGAGCTCGCCGGAAAATGGCCGGTCCGGCTGTTCTCCTCTTCGCCGACGGACCCATTTTCTTCCCTTGGCCTTCGCCGGCATTTCCCGCCGTTTCGTCGGCTGCTACCGGTGCAGAAAGGACCGCCTTCGCCTGGGCTGTCGGAATCTGGCCTCGATTTCGCCTGGATCGCCGCCGTTCGCCGCCGGTGGCCATCTCTTTTCCCGCGGCTGCCACCTCTCGATCCGGCGGATTTCGACGGTTTCGCCGGTCAACACCTATCTCAAAAGAACCGGCTCCTCCTCCTGATCACGCTGGTACCCGCCGTTCTCCCCCAGCTGCCGTGGATCACCGGCACCGACTCCATTTTCCCCGCGGTCTTCTCCTCCTCCGTTCGGCGATCTCCGGCCTCCTGACGGCGCGTCACCGGTGCCATTGGCTTCGCCAGCCTCTCCTCTTGCTGCTCGGCCCTTCGTCGGAGGCCGTCGGTGCCCGGTGGCCGTCGATCGGATGAGCCACGCACGGTCTCCCCTCTCCGTTTCCCTTTTCTTTCTCTCTCCCCGACGTTTTACAGATTTCTGATTTTTTTTTTTATCATTATTATTTAACAATTTATTTTATTCATTAAAATACACTAAAAATACCCAAATATCCCTTAAAATTATTATTTTATTCTAAATTAATTAATTTAATTTTATTTAATTTATTTATTATATTTTAACCTCTTTTTCGGGTATAATTTCCCCATATTTTCGGGATATTGTCCCGGGTGACCTTTCGGTATATTTTTCGATTATTTTCGGGATTATTTTTTCGAACTAAAAATTCTGATTAATCCCGATTAATTCCAATAAATTAATATCTTGATCAATTTAACCCAAAATAAATTTATTTCACTTTATTGACCAAGATTTCTTAAATCCATATTTTTAATTAAATTTCCTTATTGAAATTATACCGGCCTTTAGTCTTTTGACCGTTTTGCCCTTACACGTGTTCGGGATTAATTTAACCCGACTTCCTTCATACTTCCCCCATCTTTTCTTATTTAATTTTCGTGTTTTAATTAAATTCGGGTCTTACAACTCTCCCCCACTTAAAGAATTTGGCCCTCCAAATTAGAACCAATTCATATGAGTCTATATACAACTCTGGGTATATCGATCATATCTTACTCTTAAATTCTTATGTGACCTTCTCCGGAGTGTATTACTATCAAAGGACTTTAATTAGGGAGATCTTCAACCTCAATATTTTCTCTTTCCTATTTAATGCCCGAATCAACTTCTTCAATATACTCATATTTTCATTAAACTGAACTTTTGAATCTCATATCCTATCACCTACGCTGGATCTGGATAGTATTTTCGAAACATCAAAAGTGGGACACATTGTGGGTGCCTGCTTATTCAAGTGGAAATGTCACCTACAAGTCTTATCTCCCACTTGTCCAATCTCTCAAAATATTCCATCCAGCGTAACTTAATTTACTTTCTTCCAAAAGTTCGCTATGTCCTTATTCTCTTAGGACAAGAAATATTTCAATCATACTAATTCACCAAGGGTGAATTCCAATACTTGTTTATCTGCTCTGAGGTGTTCTTAATCTCTCATCCTTAACTAAACATCCTCAGAGACTTATTATCCAACGTCGAAAATGATTCTACCTGTCACCCACTTTTTCTTATCCAATTTGGGGAATAACCCCTACAGCCATACACTGCCTCATATCTTGTTATCCCGATACTCAACTGCCAACTGTCGTTATTGGTAACTTCAATTAGAAATCAACTGATCATTTCAGGAGCTTATAAAATCAATGGCACACGCTTTCATCGGATCCTCCAGAACTTGTACAGTCCTCTCTGACTGACCATCTGTCTGAGGATGAAAAGCTGTGCTAATACTCAGTCGGGTTCCCATAGCTTCCTTAAATATCCACAGAGGTAGGAAGTGGAGCGGGAATCCCTATATGATACCAGGCTCACTGGAACGCTACTTAATGTTCCACAATCTTCCTTACACCTGAATCCTCATACACACTTTGAGTATTTGGGGATTTCATAACCAGAAGGTGGGTGGGCTTAGTCATTCTGTCGGCTATCATCCAAATAGCCTCGTAATTCACCTGGGTTCTCTGTAACCCATCACGACATTCATGGAGACTTGCTCTCATTTTTCGTGCCGTGTCGATATAGGTAGGTGCTGCAATAACTCTGCAGACTTTTAATACTCTACCTTATTCTGCTGACATACTAGGCACTTTTCACAACCTCTACCATGTGTCTTTCCACATCTGACCACCAATACCCTTATCGAGATTTCGATATATAATCATTACTTTCCGTATGCACTGTATATCCCGAAGAGTGAGCTTCTGACAATATTACTATCTCATCCACTGTGGTCCTGGGGAGCACCCATACTGTCTCTGAATCCTCAGTAACTCATTATCATACTCTGTGAACTCTGTCACTGTACCCTTCTGAATCAGACCCAAACTATCGACATCCGGTCGATCATCACGCTAAGCCTGGCAAATCCGGGCACTCTCATCCGGTTCTAATCATCAGGCTAGCTGTCACACAATCACTGTCATCATCAGAAGGGATCACATCAATACTGAGGCTCACAACTGCATCTAGCAGCTCATGCTCCCTGACCATCATAACGTAATACCATTCCGAGGCTTTTTCTGCTCAAAGCATCTGCCTTTCCTTGGGTGGTACAATTTTCCCAATCAAAATTTCTCAGAAGCTCTAACCCACTACGTATTCTCATGTACACCTCTTTCTGTGAAAACAGATACTCGGGCTTTATGATCAGTGCATATCCACAATTTCTCACCATGTACTTAATAGTACTATATTATCGGTACAACTACTGTTGCCAACTTTGAATCATGGGTCAGATAGTTTATTTCATGATCAAGGAGTTGTCTGACTCCATACTTGACTATCTTCCCATTATACATCAATACACAGCTCATTCATTATTTCGAGGTATCCATACTCACTGAGAACCTCTTGAGCTGTTGGGTATGGTGAAATTAATCACGGTGGTCAATTCATACTTTACTACACCGAAATTTATATCACATCCATCATCTTATTTATTATCTCATTCCATGACCACGTTTTCATAATTAAACGTGTCAACAAAGGATATCCTTTTAGAACTCGCAGCAACCATCTGCAAAAGCAATTTCCTATTATTACTTATAAATTGCCCTAGACTTTAACTACACCCGGCATATCACCGATACTGCTGATTACAATTCCAATCCTTGACTTATTTACGCATAAGCGTATAAGATCCTTCTCAACCGCTTACGTTTTCAGGTACTAGCCTGCGTCATTTCCTTTTCTTATCTCAACGGTTCTTATTAAATTTTTACTATGATAATCTTTATGATTTGTCGAATTTTAATATTCTTATCATCTTAGTAAATGTATCCTAATGCTAAAGACATTTATTATGACGATCGACTTCTCGTTATAGGTTATATATATATATCTAGACGCTGTCAAGTCTTCAGGCGGGGAGGTATTTTGAAATACCTTTATTAACCTTCAGACTTAACCACAACTACTGGTTATGGTTATACCCATCTTTATCCTTGGTTATAATTTATATTACTTACTAATTGCTTAATCCCAATTACTTCATATCGTAAGGATGTTCTTACCTAGCATACGCCTCTTACTCCAATACGTCTTGTATTTAGAATCTACCTTATCTTAAAGATTTTCTCCTTTGCGTATCAATTATAATAAAACTCTTGTCTTTATTCATTCTGTGAGTACAATCCCTTCCTCCTGTAAATTCAACTGTTGCACCCCTGTTTTTAACTTAAAGTCTCAATATCCCTATTCCGTTTATTAATCCTCCTCTATTGGGATATTCATTTATCTGTATTGCGCCCAATGATGTAGGCATTCATGCCTTTTACTCACTTATATGCGAATGAAGGCGGTATGAATAAATATGTGGCACCAGGATCAATAAACATATGTACTTTATTATTCATAACAAGTGTGGTATCTCACACCACATCCATGAAACATCAATAGTGTCCTGGTCCAAGACATCCTCTCGCCTTCGTCCAACAACCTACTTTCCTTTTTCTTTTCGGCTAGGGCCTCTCTTTTCGTTGCGGCTATACCAACGAAGTTGTTCTGTCTCTTTACTTTTCTGTGGGACGATCTCGCCCAATTCTGTGCAATCAAATCAATGGTCCGTCTTATCACACTTAACGGCCATTTTCATCTATACCGTGTAGGTATAAACCTTCCTTCCGTGGTATCCACCACACATCTCACACTGCTTACAGTGCTCACACTGCTACACTGCTTCGTAGCAGGTCGGGGTCCTCCAATCACAATGCCCACAAGAGTGCCCAAAATTAGATGCACTAGGGCCTTACCAATTATCTCAGCCCATAACTCATCAAATCTAATCTTTAACCAATTACCATTTTCTCATTCAACATCTTTGTCATTTCTCGATTCTCTTTTCTGTCTCTATTTCAGCCCTCACTACCTTTCCGAATCTCAGAGGCGTGCAATTCATATTTTTATTTACCCAACTGCAAATCTGCGCACTGCCTCGGTATAGGTAATATCTCGCGGGCCAATTAGACTCAAATTGAAAAGTTGAGCCCTTCCATAAACTTTTAGACATCTCGACTGTCACTTTTCATAGTGTCGAGGTAATATCTGCCCAGAATATAACCGAGTCTCCATACTCGTCAATAAATTAAATCCTCTGGGTCAGAGCAAGGACTTTAATTCGAAATTTCCTTTAAATAATGTCCGGGATGTCCTGTCACCGGAGTATATCTAAGATATTTCTCATCTCAACTCTTAAGATGGGTCGAGCGGGTTTCCACCAATGCTCCGCTGCGCCCTCTGATCTCATACATAATCTGAGCAATTTGCTCCTCAAATTGATCTCCACACTCCGCTCCAATCTCGCGAAGCGTGTCTCAATACTGTCCGATCTCTCTGTCGGACTCTGTGAGGCATTCTCAACATTAGCCTCTATTTCAATCTCATACTGATTCTCATAGTCAAACTCAGCACGACTTAGCAGACTCAGGTCTACCTCTACGACCTCTGCCTCGTGCACTATCTCATCTAACGCGACTCATATTAAGCATTCCTGCATTCTCAACCATTTCTTAGTCAAGCCCATCTCGATATACACTATTGTATCTAACTAAGCACAGTAACACGGGGATGTAATTTCCTAATTACTGACACTGACACACATCAGACCAATTGTGCTCTGATACCACCTTTATATGTCACGACCCAAACTACCCAAAAATCAGAGTTAATTTTTCGCGTTTTGTTTATTTACTTGAATTCTTACCTGTCCTCGAAATCGTGACCACACTCCACTAATAATTGGGCTGTGCGTCAATGCCAGTCCCACCATACATTTCCCATTTAACTTATTTATTCTCCAGTCATTTATAATTGTTTATATTATTTATACATCCCCTAAAGTTACTTACAAACATGCTACTGTGCTATGCTTATGTAGATACAATATGTACAAGTGTATATACCTTATGTTGATGGGCAGCAGCGGATATCCGGAATGCAGTACTGAGTCGTCGCAACTTCAACTGGAGATTATCTGTGGGAGAAAATGAAAGGGGTGAGCACATCAAGCTCAGTAAGGCAATCCTATGAACAAGTAGGTAACCATACTACCTACATGAACGTGGTGCCATGCATAAACCACCCTTTCTCCACACATTTTAAAATAGATGCTATGAATTATGATGTTATGTAAAACACATTGCACGGAAAATCCAACATGCAAGTATATTCAAAATCATATCTTTCTCGTTTAAAATTTCACAGTAAAGTCAGGACTCGACCCCTCCTTCGGGTGATCCTGACTCACTCAAAATCATGAAAATCGTTAACATCACATATGGGTTTTAAAAGCATGGAATATAACCATCATGCATATTTAATTTAAATCCCAGTTTAAATCATCGAAATCGTCGACATGCGAGACGAGGCAATATTGTATAACGGCAATAACCAGGACTGGCCAATGTGTCCTCGTGAGTCCCTCTAGCTTCACAGATCCCAGTGTGCGAGGTCTCACCCTGATCGGGAATCGCCCGGGAGGTGGGTCAATCCAACCCGTCAGTCTTATCCGATCTCACGCATCCGAAGATGCCGTATCCGAAGATACCTCGTATCACAAAGATACCGTATCACAAAGATACCCCGTATCACAAAGATACCGTATCCGAAGATACCCCACGGTACATCGTACTCCATGCTACTTGCACGGTACATCGTACTCCATGGACCCATATCACTCTAGGTACTCCAGCCCAATGGCCTGCTTCCCACAGACAGGTTTTGTTTCTCAATACTCATTGCCATATCTCAAAACGCACGTGCGAGCCTATTTAATCAGTGACACACAGTCTACCCGATGCTCCAAGCACGGCTTATCGTATGATCTCTGAAAAGTAGTGCGAGCGGTGCTCTAACACTGTCAGTAAATCAAATAAAACTAGTGCGAGCTAAGCTCTAGCACTCTGTATGCAAATCATATGAGAAGCTGGTGCGAGCGAAGCTCCAACACCCTGTCTCAAAAATCACATAAAAATATGGTGCGAGTTAGACTCTAGCACCCTGTCACGAAAATCATATATATATGTATACAAATCTGGTGCGAGTTGGACTCCAGCACCTATGCATGTAAAACTCTAGTGCGAGCTCTCGTTCCAGCACTAATGCATGCATCACACAAATCAAACATCGTGCGAGCTGAGCTCTAGCACGTCACATGTAAATAAAACACGTAGGCGGCTCAGTTATCTCAAAATAGTTTTCACAGAAATCACAACAATTAAGATATGCAATGCTATGCATTTTTCTTTAAAAGTGAGCCAGCCTACTCATGCATGCGTTGAAATACCTCCAGAACGAGCAGGAACCTCTTATCCTTGCTCCTCCCAATTTTTCCTAAATTTTTAGATTCTACCCTTAACAAGGGTATTTTAGTAATTTTGCCCATTCGGGGCACTAAAATTGTTCTTCGACCTCTAGACCCTTCAATTAATTTTAAAGGACTGCGTATGAATTTAAAATTGCGTAAAGTTACCTCTAGCAGTCCGCAGAATTCCCTTACCTCGATTCTTGTCGAGTCTGACCTTTTCTTTTCCAATGTTGTCTCGTCGCGCAGTCCGATATGCTTCCAATCCAATGCCCGAAACTGCGTATTAATATTCATCAGGTCAGATAACATACAATTTAATTGTATTTAATACTTTCTGGGCTTAATTTAAATCATTGGGCCTGTTTACCCCTATTGGGTCCGATTGCACCTTAATGGGCCTTAATCGGCCTTAAGCCCATTTTTCACTAAATTCCCATTTTATCGAGGCCTATTGGGCTCATTGGGCCCACCAATAATTTATCGGGCCTCGTTCTAATTCTCGAATAGCTAAATTTAATATTTACGACAATTAATCTAAATTTCCATAAATTAATTCAATTTATGAGGAAATTAAATCAATATCACGCATAACGAGGTAATTGTCGTAAATATGGGTCACTTACCCGAGATTCCATGCTAGTCCGTAAATCGAGGCTGTCTCGAGCCCTCGGTGGATGCCAATCGTCGAGCTACACAATTAATTACATTTTCGGGTAAACTTTTCGGTCGAAATTTAATTAAATAAAATATTCCAAATTTAAATCGGGTCAATTTGACCGCTTATCGACTTACCCGAAGCTCGATTGCATCACCGAAATTTTCCCCAATTTTTTTCTCTTTTTCCTTTTCCCTTTTTCTCCCTTTTTCTCCTCTTTTTGGCTGAACCGGTTCAGTCCGGTTCGGACCGATTCAGACCGCCGGTTCACCCCGGTTCGGTTGGTTCACCGCCGGTTCACCCCTTTTCCGGCCGGTTCTCCGCCGGCTTCCACCGCCAGTCACTCCGCTGGGTCGTCCGCAGCCCGAATCTGCCCTCGGTTCGCCTCGAGCTCGCCGGAAAATGGCCGGTCCGGCTGTTCTCCTCTTCGCCGTCGGACCCATTTTCTTCCCTTGGCCGTCGCCGGCGTTTCCCGCCGTTTCGTCGGCTGCTACCGGTGCAGAAAGGACCGCCGTCGCCTGGGCTGTCGAAATCTGGCCTCGGTTTCGCCTGGATAGCCGCCGTTCGCCGCCGGTGGCCATCTCTTTTCCTGCGGCTGCCACCTCTCGATCCGGCGGATTCCGACGGTTTCGCCGGTCAACACCTGTCTCAAAAGAACCGGCTCCTCCTCCTGATCACGCTGGTACCCGCCGTTCGCCCGCAGCTGCCGTGGATCGCCGGCACCGACTCCATTTTCCCCGCGGTCTTCTCCTCCTCCGTTCGGCGATCTCCGGCCTCCTGACGGCGCGTCACCGGTGCCATTGGCTTCGCCAGCCTCTCCTCTTGCTGCTCGGCCCTTCGTCGGAGGCCGTCGGTGCCCGGTGGCCGTCGGTCGGACGAGCCACGCGCGGTCTCCCCTCTCCGTTTCCCTTTTCTTTCTCTCTCCCCGACGTTTTACAGATTTCTGATTTTTTTTTTTTATCATTATTATTTAACAATTTATTTTATTCATTAAAATACACTAAAAATACCCAAATATCCTTTAAAATTATTATTTTATTCTAAATTAATTAATTTAATTTTATTTAATTTATTTATTATATTTTAACCTCTTTTTCGGGTATAATTTCCCCGTATTTTCGGGATATTGTCCCGGGTGACCTTTCGTTATATTTTTCGATTATTTTCGGGATTATTTTTCTGAACTAAAAATTCTGATTAATCCCGATTAATTCCAATAAATTAATATCTTGATCAATTTAACCCAAAATAAATTTATTTCACTTTATTGACCAAGATTTCTTAAATCCATATTTTTAATTAAATTTCCTTATTGAAATTATACCGACCTTTAGTCTTTTGACCGTTTTGCCCTTACACGTGTTCGGGATTAATTTAACCCGACTTCCTTCATACTTCCCCCATCTTTTCTTATTTAATTTCTGTGTTTTAATTAAATTCGGGTCTTACATTTGAAGCCTCTCGATTTGCTTACTATGGCTCCTTGATAGCCAATTCCAACATATGTTAATCCTCACTCAATTTGGAACAACTTTCATGAAGATTGCAAGTTCCAAATATGCTTTTTCCTAGTGATGTTTAGTGAGAGAAAGCTTGAATATATGTGTTTCAATGGTTTCTTTGTGCAGTCGAGAATGATGGGTTGACAAAGACCATGTGGTGGCTGATTTTATAAGCCAATTACTAAGTCATTAAGCCTTACTTTCCAGCCATCATGTTTAACTTAAATTAATTTAGGTAATGGTTACCAAATTAGCCATAGTTACCTTTTACTAATGGGCTTGATTTTAATCCATTTGGGCCTTACATTTAGGCTTCTCAGTTTGGGCTTTCTTAATGGGCTTTCAGGCTGAAATTTTTACTATATATCGGGTCTTCACTTGTCTAAATATTTGGCCTTCCTATCGGCGAAAAAATTTTGTCTACTGGACCTAAGAAATTCGATCTACACTTATTACACCTTAATGGGCTTTAAAATATTCACTTCAACCCATTACGTTTTTATCCATGAAATTTAATCTGGAATTCATCCAATTAAATTTTCCTTACTTCAGGGGATGATTATCTTATATTCTGACCAAAATTAATTTTCCCAAAATTTTTCTCCATAGGTTAATTTTTAACCATGGCTAGTCAATTATGGTAAAAGTCCACTTTTCTTAACTACAATTGACTTTTCTTGACTATTGACTAAGTTTGACTTTTTCTCAAAAGTCTGAAAGTGTCATATTTTATGGTTTATACTCTCGTCTTCACGTTTTGGCCATTTTCGGGAATTGAATATACCTAAAACACCTCAACTGACTTAAAAGGTCTATTTTGCCCCCTTTTGGCATTAACTCTACCTCTGTGTTCGGGACCAAATCAACTGACTTTCCTTCATGAGTTCTCTATATCTTCATTTCATAAGTTCTCATCTTCAGTCAGAATGATTCAAATTCACTCGGTTTTTCCTATGGCTCTTATAGCTCGTATTAGGCTTTTATGTAGTTTATAAGTGTTAAATCATTTCACGTACACTTTAAATCAAGTAAATACTCTTCTTATGATTCAACTATAATAATAGTGTTCATACACATAGGAATCATAAGGAAAAAGCTACATAAAATACGGGTCTAAAAATCCTCCCCAACTAAGAAAATTTGGTCCTCCAAATTAGAACCAAGTCAGTCATCAAATAGATGGGGGTGCTTCTCTCGCATCAGACTCTCTACCTCCCAAGTAGCCTCCTCTGAAGTGTGATGCTGCTAGAGAACCATCACTAATCCGATAGTCTTTGATCTCAAGACTTTCTCCTTCCTATCCAATATCTGAATCGATCTCTCAACATATGACATGTCCTCTTTGAGCTCCAATAGCTCATAGCTAATCACATGTGCTGGATCCTAGTGACAATTCCAAAGCATCGAAATATGGAAGACGTTATGGACACTTGATAAGTCCAGTGGCAATGCCAACCTATAGGCCTTATCTCCCACTCGATCAAGTATCTCAAAGTGTCCAATGTAGAGAGGATTCAGCTTACCTCTATTCCCAAATCTCCCTATACCCTTGGAAGGAGACACTTTCAGAAACACTACTTCACCAATTGCAAACTCTAGTGGCCTTCGTCTCTTGTCATCATAACTCTATTGTCTGCTCTGAGCGGCCCTCAGTCGCTCCACAATCAAAAGAACATCCTTAGAGGCTTGTGTAACCAAATCAGGAGTAAAAATCTTACAGTCACCCACTTCTTCCCATCCAATAGGGGAATGACATCTACAGTTATATAAAGCCTCATACGGTACCATCCCGATACTCGAATGATAACTGTTGTTATGGTGAACTCGGCTAGTGGCAAGTGATCATCCTAGAAGACTTTACAATCTAGCACACACACTCTCAACATATCCTCTAGAGTCTGTATATTCATATCTGACTGACCATCTGTCTGAGGATGGAAAGCAATGCTCAAACTCAACTGGGTTCCCATGGCTTCCTGAAAATGTTCCCAAAAGTAGGAAGTGAAGCGGGAATCCCTATCAAAGACTATGCTTAATGGTACACCATGTAATCTCACTACCTCGCGTACATACAGCTTTGCCAATGAACTCAGAGTATCGATAGCTCTCATAGCTAGGAAGTGGGCTGACTTTGTCAGTCTATCAACGATCACCCATATAGCATCGTGATTCCTTCGGGTCCTTGGTAAACCCAACACGAAATCCATGGTGATATGTTCCCATTTCCATGTCGGTATAGGTAGAGGTTGCAACAATCCTGCAGGCTGCTGGTGCTTTACCTTCACCTATTGACATACGAGACATCTCACCACAAACTCTGCCACATCTTTCTTTATACTTGACCACCAGTACACCTTCTGGAGGTTCTAATACATTTTGTTACTACCCAGATGTAACTTGTACCTCGACGAATGGGCTTCAGCCAATATCAATCTCCTGAGCTCTGGGTCATTGAGAATGCATAATCTACTCCTGAACCTCAGTAATCCATCAGGACTCAACTTAAAATCGATCACCATGCCCTTTTGTATCTGAGTAGTCATCTCAACACAACCTGATCAATCTGCTGAGCCTGTTGTTAGTACTGAATTTTATATATGTTTAAGACCCTTTTTACTTAGTTATTTGATTTGTTCTTTGCAATATTAGGTATGTTTTATGTGTTTTGTGCATTTCTGCAAGAAAAAGAATAATTTAGAGAAGTTAAGGCTTTTGGAGCTGGTTCTGATGATTCCGTGAAGAATTGAAGTTACAGGGTGCTGATCATGACTTATGTTGTAGCAATAGAAGAAACTGAATAGTGCAGAGCAGATTTGAGGAATTAATACCATTGCCGCAGCATAGCAGTCTGATTAGGGCGACACTGTTTTGCCACGTGGCCTTTCGCGTTTTAGTATTTGGAAACCATATAAATAGTCTTTTTATCAGAATTTCGAAGGAGGCTGGGGCAGAAGACTTCAAGATTAATTTAGCTCTATATAAACTTCATCTTTCTCACCAATTTTGTTCTTGGGATGTTAAATTGGAATTCTTGGATGTTTATTATGATGTCTAGGAACTAAACTCCTTTTTCCTAGAATCGATGTAACCAACTTTGGGGATATTGCAATTACTTTATGATGTTGTTTGGATGATTTCAATTATGTTTATTTAATCTACTTGTTCTTAATGCTCTAATTGATTGGCCATTAATTAGATGAATTAGTATAATAATCTGGCACTAGGGAGAGGGGATTGTTTATATGCAGAAGGGTAGATTAACATAGGACATTGTTGAATTGGGAGGTTGACAATTCTTATGAGCCATAGAGAAACAGATTATTATTGCTTAATAAGCTCTATTATTTAATTCTGAATCGAGAGGTTAGGATTAGGTAAATTGGGTATGACTGTTTAAAACTCGGGAGAGATAAACAGGAAATAGTTTCAGCTATAAACAAATTGAAATCAAAAGAACAATTGATCAAAGGAGTTGCATGAACCCTAGTTAGGTGAAATCGATTTCTAGGAATATTTTGCTATTGATATTTTCATTCGTAATTATTGTGATTTGTTTTAATTAATTTGTTTTGTAGTTAACAATTAGACTAGTAAATAGGATTTTAACCAACATTCATTAATTTTCTAAATAAAGCTCAAGGTTGTTGATTACAGTGATTAGCGATAGACACAGTTCCCTGTGGGACGATACTCATATTTACTCTATACTCAAAAACTGACCTATGCACTTGCAGTAGTATTCCATTTAAGGACAACACCTGTCTGATCCTGTCTAACAGATCTGGCTCCAAGCGTAGACTAGCTATCACATAGCCTGTATCCATGTCAGAAGGCATAACACCTAAACTGAGGTTGGCAAACTGTTCCAACAGCTCGTGTTCCCTGACCATTAAATACGATACCATCCCAAGGCTCTTTCTGCTCAAAGCATCAGCTACAACATTAGCCTTACCCGGATTATAAAGTATCTCACAATCGTAGTTCTTCAGAAGCTCAAGCCATCTTCTCTGTCTCATGTTCAGCTCTTTTTGTGAGAACAGATACTTGAGGCTCTTATGGTCGGTAAATATTTGAAACTTCTCACCATAGAAGTAGGGGTGTCATACTTTCAACGCAAACACTACTACCGCTAACTCCACATCGTGGGTCGGATAGTTCTTCTAATGGTCCTTCAGTTGTCTGGACCAATAAGTAACTACCCTCCCATCCTACATCAATACGCAGCCCAGTCCCTGATGCGAAGCATCGGTATACACTGCAAATCCTCTTGGGCTGGTAGGGATAGTGAGAATCGGAGCGGTGGTCAATCGACACTTCAGCTCTTGAAAACTCTTCTCACAATCTGTCAGACCCAGATTTTTGTAGCTTATTTCCTTATGATTCCTATGTGTATGAACACTATGTAATTATGGTTGAATCATAAGAAGAGTATTTATTAGACTTAAAGTGTTATTGAAATGAATTAACACGCAAAAGCTACATAAAATGCCTAATGTGAGCAATGAGTATCACAGGCTAAACCGAGTCATTCTAAATCATTCTGACTGAAAATAAGAACTTAAAATAAGAGAGCGTAGAGAGCTCATGAAGGAAAGTCAGCTTGATTTAGACCCGAACATACAAAACGAGAATAAAAGCTAAAAAGGGTAAAATGGACCTTTTCGGCGAGAAAAGGAGTTTCGGGTGAAATTATCCACCGGGAGCGGTTGGAATATAAAGACGAGAGTGTAAGACATGATATAAAACACTTTCAAAAATTTAAGAAAAAGTCAACTTAGTCAATGGTTAAGGAAAAAAAAAGTCAACTATAGTTAAGAAAGTGGACTTTTACCATAGTTGACTAATCAAGGTTAGAAATTAACCTAAGTGTGGACCAAATTTGGGGAAAAATATTCTTGGCCAGAATACAAGATAATCATCCCCGGAAGTAAGGAAAATTTATTCGGAAGGATTCCGGAATAAATTTAATGGTTAAAAACGTAATGGGCCTAAGGTGAAAATTTTAAAGCCCATTAAGGTATACTAAACGTATATCGAAATTTTTAGGTCCTTTAGACCGAATTGTTGGACCAATTGATCAGCCAAATTTTGAGACAATAAAAGGCCCGAGGTATAGTAAAAATTTCAGCCCGAAAGCCCATTAGAAAAGCCCAAACCGAGAAGCCAAATTGGAAAAGCCCATGAGATAAATATCTAACTATAGTTAAAGTTAACTATGACTCATAAGGTGACTCATAAGGTGACTCATGGTTCAGATTTGGAAAGTCAAGCATAGTGGCTGAAAAGTAAGGCTTAATGGCTAAGTAAGTGGCTTATAAATGCAGCCACACCTTGGTCATCTTCATCACACAATTCCGGCTAGAGAAGAACACCATTGAAACATAACCATTCAAGCTTTCTCTCACTAGAAATCACTAGGAATTAGTCATATTTGGAACTTGCATTCTTCATGGAAGTTGTTCCAAATTGAAAGGAGATTAACATATGTTGGAATTGGATATCAAGGAGCCATAGAGTGCAAACCGAGAGCCTACAAAGATTCGGCCAAAAGGAGAACACTACAATTGGAATATTTTCTAATTTCCAATTTCATATATGTTAATGTATGAATGATTTCAAGTATGTTGATATATGTTTTAGGCATTGAAACATATTAAATCACCATTAAGAGGGTTAGGCCGAGAGTGATCAATGAGATATTGAAATATGTCAATTGGATTTTAAGACATAAATGGATTAGTATACATGTATTAATGTTAATGGTATAATTAGAATTAATCAAATTGATTAATTAATACATGTAAATTGTTGGCAATCAAGGTGTTTGATAAAATGCCTAAATGAACAATAGGATGATTGGTAATATTGCCTACCAAGTGTATGTGAAAATGCCTAAGTGAAAATGGCTAGGAAATAGGCATGTATGGCATGCCATGGTGGAAACCGAGAATGGCTAAGCTCTCGGCCAAGGCATGTGGCCGAGAGGCCCAATGGGCCAAGCCCAATATTTTTAGGCCCAATAGGGTGTAATGGGCCTAAGACAAGCCCAATAAGAGTTGGTGGGCCCCACAAGCCCAATAGGCCCAACAAAAGTTAATAGTAAAATGAAAATGGACTTAAGGCCTAGTTAGGCCCATTAAGGATTTTTAAGGCCCATTAAGGAAAATTAAACTGTATTAATGTGTAATACAGTAGGAAAATGATAATTAACCTGAGGAATGGTTATTTACAGCTCCGGAGTTTACATCGAGAGCTGATCGGACTGCGGGATTTAGCAGCACCGAGGAAGCGAGGTCACTTGACGTGATCCGAGGTAAGGAACTTTTGCGAGTAGTTAGAGATACCTGCACGTATTTTCAACTGCTTATGCATTCACTTAAAAACTCTGAGGGTCAGAGAAAGTGAATAATAATTATTGCGACCCGATAGTGGCAAATTACGATTTTACCCCTAGTTAGTCAAAAAGTCAACTTTTATGAGAAGTTGCAAAAAGCATGGAAAATACTATTTGAGTGTTTAAATGCTATTAGCATGAAAATAAATAGATGGGCTAATGATTTTAAGGTTGATATGACTTAAGCACACTTTTAGTGCTTATTTTAATGTTTTATAAACAATCCCTTTTAAATAGCCATCTATCATATTATGTGAGAATGAATCGTGCTAGAGCATAGCTCGCACTGGGATTCATATGTTTTCCACATACATAGTGCTGGATTTTGATACGCACTAGATTTTCATGACATGCATGATAGAGTACTGGAGTTTTACTCGTACTCAGCTTTGAATGATATATGCATGACAGAGTGCTAGAGCGTGGCTCGTACTCGATTCTTCATGGTTTATACATGACATAGTACTGGGAGCGATTGCTCGTACTTGATTTTGATATTGTGCATAGCATAGTACTGGGAGCTATTGCTCGTACTTGATTTAATACATAAACTATGCATTGACCTAGTTGCTAGAGATTTCTCGCACTAGAGTTGAGTTTTATGATGTGAAACAGTGTTTGAGCGGAGTAACGACTGTGAGTCGCACTCAAAACGCACACTGTATGTGATATGTAATACATGTTGAAACCCATGCCTGAGACCTTGCGTGACTGTGTGTCATAGCTAGAGAGGATATCCGCATGAGGTTGGTATAGACGTGGTATGATATTTCCACAGGTGCGAGGGCTAAGACCTCTATTAGGCACCTTGACTATGATGTTGATAAGTTCCACGGGTGTGAGAGCTAAGTCCTATGGTAGGCACACTGGCCGTGAGAACGGGTCCACGGGTGTACTTTGTACCGTATCTGAGTGGCACAAGGTGTACGCTGTACCGTGTGTTGTTATGGAGTTGAGGAGGATATAGCTGGCGGTTGTGATGGACTGACCCCCCTCCCGTTACAGCGGTGATGCCCCGCACACCTAGTACTGTGTTGCTTGGGATCACATCCGATATGATCATAATCCAGGATACTATTTACATGTACCACAGAGTCTTACATGATATATCACCTTGGTTGATTTACTGATTTAAACTGCGGACAGACCTGAGGGATGGGTCGAACTCCGATTTGTGTTGTGAATCATTTGATGCCATATTTATATGTGATTTAAATATACATGGCATGATTTATATATAAATGCATTGTGTTGCACTACATGCCTACTTTTGAGAAATAAAGCATGATTTCTGTACATGGGATTTATTCTGTACAAGTACATATATATTATATTTCAAGACATGCTTTTAAAGTGAGTTAAGGAAATAATGTTTTCAAGGCATAGCACTATTTTGAGTAGATAGTGTGGATATCTACTTGCTTGCCTGATTTCCTTACTGAGCGCATTATGCTCACCCCCCTTTTCTTTACATCTCTCTACAGAGCGTCAGTAGAACGAGAGTTATCGTGGGAGAGTGTCCCAGAGTCCACTGCTAGTTCCTATCGATTCATCAGGTATACTTATTATGTACAGTTGTGTATCTAAACATAGAAACAGCACAGTGATGTATACGTTATATATTATGGGGAATGTAAATGTAATTGTATTAGATTTTATAAAATCTTACATGTATAATAAAAGCAACTACAGTCAGAATTAATATATTGACATGTATGTATGAGAATGGATATTATGGTAAGTGAAGACTCTGACATCGAATCACAGTCCAACCAGTGAAGAGAGGAAAGGTAAGTTAAAAATGCGAAAAATTTATTGTGGTTTTTGGTTAAAGTCAAGGATTGAAACTGACAGGATGGTATCAGAGCAGAGGTTGGTCTGATGTGACTCGGTGTTAGAAAGTAGGAAATTATACATCCCCATAGTACTATGCTGTGTTTAGATATAACTGTGTATACCGGATAGGAGATGGACTAATTCATTATTATAAATGCAGGGACTTTGCCTATATGGTAAATACGCGTAGTGGTAGAGGTATGAGAGGTAGGGCTCGAGGCCGGGGAGAGAGACCCGAAGGACGAGCCGCTGCCGGACCATTACCTATGCATGAGACTGCAGGTGCTACTGAGGCACCCGATTGTGCTGAGATGAGCTTCACGAGATTAGAGCGTGGTCTCGAGACTATTATAGAAATACTGGCACAGACGATGCCAGGTAGGCAGAGACAGGAGGCAGGAGCTGCTACAGGAGAAGCAGTTTCCCCTGATACACCTACGCAGACAGCTGATGCACAGAGGACAGTAGATACTCCTACACCCCCACCGATTTCGGGTGGTAGTGGATTAGGATATGGATGTGACTTGCATCGGTTGAGGGAGTTCCAGAAGTTCAGACCTCCATCATTTAGTGGGGTCAAGAACCCCGTAGCTGCGGAAGAGTGGTTGGCAGAGCTAGAGAAGCTCTATGGATACTTCGAGTGTACGACCTCGAAGATGGTCGCGTTTACTGCGTTCCTACTGAAGGGAGCTGCAGAGCATTGGTAGAAGTCCACCAGACCTATATTGAGATCCCGACACACGAATATCACTTGGGATATATTTCGGGAGGCCTTTAGGAGGCAGTTTATTCCTGACACCGCACAGCGGAAGTTACATGTAGAGTTTTTGAGACTCAACCAGGGGAGTTTATCGGTGGACGAGTATGAGACTCGATTCCTATCCCTAGGGAGATACGACCCGGATACTATGTATAGTGAGACCAGAAAGGTCCACAGATTTATCGACGGGTTGAGACCGGTGCTACGGTCCAAGTTGGTTCCGCTGGACATAGTGACCTATGAGGAGGCAGTGCACAGGGCGCAACTATGTGAGCAGGACTACGAGAGGAATGCTTCCGAGTTTAGGAAGTTTAGCCGTAGCCAAGACTTGCAGAAGAAGAGGCCGGCTAGAGATTTTAGTTATCGAGGGGGGAAGAAACCCTTCGGTAAGAGATCACGGATAGAGGGGACACGAGATAGATATGCTAGATCTCCTGCTTATCCAACTGCAGCCCCAGCGAAGGGCATTATGATAGGAGGACCGAGACCTGCTGCAGATCAGTGCAGAAGATGCAACAGATTCCATGGAGATAGGCCGTGTTCACAGGGTGCTATAGTATGTTTTCGATGTGGGAAACAGGGGCATTTGGTTAGAGATTGCCCATTGCCGTATGCGACTGCACCACAGAGGGGCAGGGAGTTTGATAGAACCCCAGCTGGTACGTCTGCTCAGAGAGGTAGAGCCACGGCAGAGGAGAAGGGGAAACAAGTGATGGGTCAAGGGCGAGTACATGCTTTGGACCAGGGGACAGCTGATGCTTCATCGGATGTGATTCGAGGTAACATCCTGATTTATGATATTGAAGCATATGTTTTAATTGATCCTGGTGCCACGCATTCTTTTGTATCGCCTTCATTTGCATGTAAATTAGAGAGACATGCAGAGCGTACACATTTATGTATGATGATGTTAATCAGTACGCCTATGGATAGTAGTCAAGTTGTAGAATATGTATATAATGACTGCAAGTTGAGAGTGGGATAAGGAGATGACAGCCAATCTAATATTACTAAGCATGAGTGACTTTGATATAATAATAGGAATGGATTGGCTATCTGCAAACCATGCTGTTTTAGACTGCTATGCTAAGACAGTTATATTTCTCAACCCTACTAGATATGTTGTAAAGTTTAATAAAGATAAATGAAAGGAGTAGATATGATTATTACATGACTTCTGATTTAGAAAACCTTTAACATATCAAGGTTTCATTGCGTACGTGGTAGATATGGATAAGGCACATCCGGAGTTGGCAGATATCACTGTGGTCAATGAGTACCCAGATGTTTTTTCGGATGAATTGCCAGGGTTACCACCAGACAGAGAGATGGAGTTCTGTATAGATCTGGTACCTGGTACGGAGCCTATTTCGAGACCACCTTATCGCATGGCCTTAGTCGAGCTGGAGGAGCTTAAGAGACAGTTACAGGAGCTGTTGGATAGGGGTTTTGTACGACCGAGTGTTTCACCTTGGGGAGCACCGATTTTGTTTGTGAGGAAGAAGGATGGGAGCCTCCGATTGTGTATAGACTACCGATTGTTGAATAAGGCCACCATCAAGAATAGATACCCCCTTCCACGCATTGACGACTTGCTAGATCAGCTACAGGGAGCACAGGTCTTTTCCAAGATTGACCTAAGGTCTGGGTATCATCAGCTGAAGGTTCGGAGTGGAGATGTACCCAAGACAGTATTTCGTACCCGATATGGCTACTATGAGTTCTTGGTCATGCCATTCGGATTGACGAATGCTCCAGCTGCTTTCATGGCTTTGATGAACGATGTGTTCAAGCCATACTTGGACCAGTTTGTTATCGTCTTCATCGATGACATATTGGTGTATTCGAGATCCAAGGAGGAGCATGAGGAGCACCTCAGGATCGTGTTGCAGACGTTACGGAAGCATGAGTTATATGCTAAGCTCAGCAAGTGTGACTTTTGGTTGTCACAGATCTCGTTTTTGGGACATGTCGTATCGAGAGATGGTGTATCAGTTGATCCATCCAAGATAGAGGCTGTAGTTCAGTGGGAACAGCCGAAGACAGTCACCGAGATCAGGAGTTTTCTGGGTTTAGCTGGATACTATCAGAGATTCGTTGAGGGATTTTTGAAGTTGGCTGCTCCGTTGACACGTCTTACTCGGAAGAGTGAACCGTTCATATGGAACGAGGATTGTGAGAAGAGTTTTGAGGAGTTGAAGCGTCGATTGACCACCGCTCCGATTCTCACTATCCCTACCAGCTCAGGAGGATTTGCAGTATATACCGATGCTTCACATCAGGGACTGGGCTGCGTATTGATGCAGGACGGGAAGGTAGTTGCTTACGGATCCAGACAGCTGAAGGATCATGAGAAGAACTATCCGACCCATGATTTGGAACTAGCAGCAGTAGTGTTTGCGTTGAAGGTATGGCGCCACTACTTATATGGCGAGAAGTTCCAGATATTTACCGACCACAAGAGCCTCAAGTATCTGTTCTGGCAGAAGGAGCTGAACATGAGACAGAGAAGATGGCTAGAGCTTCTTAAGGACTACGACTGCGAGATACTTTATCATCCGGGTAAGGCTAATGTTGTAGCTGATGCCTTGAGCAGGAAGAGCCTGGGGATGGTATCGTATATGATGGTTAGGGAGCATGATTTGCTAGAGCAGTTTGCCAGCCTCAGTTTGGGAGTCGTGCCTTCTGACATGGATACAGGCTATGTGATAGCTAGTCTACGCTTGGAGCCGGACCTGTTGGACAAGATCAGAGTGGCTCAGCAGACTGATCCATTTTGTATGGATGTGAGTAGTCAGATGCAGAAGGGCACCGTGACTGATTTTGAGTTGAGTTCTGATGGACTATTGAGGTTTAGAGGCAGATTGTGTGTTCCCGAGGATCCAGGTCTCAGGAGATTGATATTGGCGGAAGCTCATTCGTTGAGGTATACGTTGCATCCGGGGAGTAACAAGATGTATCAGAACCTTCGGAAGGTATACTGGTGGTCGGGTATGAAGAGAGATGTAGCAGACTTCATGGCAAAGTGTCTCGTATGTCAGCAGGTGAAGGTAGAGCATCAGAAACCTGCAGGGTTATTGCAGCCTCTACCTATACCGACATGGAAATGGGAGCATATCACCATGGATTTCGTGATAGGTTTACCGAGAACTCGTAGGAATCACGATGCTATATAGGTGATCGTTGATAGACTGACGAAGTCAGCCCACTTCCTAGCTATGAGAGCTACTGATACTCTGAGTTCATTAGCAGAACTGTACGTACGCGAGGTAGTGAGGTTACACGGTGTACCAGTGAGCATAGTCTCTGATAGGGATTCCCGCTTCACATCCCACTTTTGGGGACATTTTCAGGAAGCCATGGGAACCCAGTTGAGTTTGAGCACCGCTTTCCATCCTCAGACAGATGGTCAATCAGAGAGGACTATACAGACTCTGGAGGACATGTTGAGAGCATGTGTGCTAGACTATCGAGGCTCCTGGGATGACCACCTACCACTAGCCGAGTTCGCCTACAACAACAGTTATCATTCGAGTATCGGGATGGCACCGTATGAGGCTTTGTATGGCCGTAGATGTCGTTCCCCTATTGGATAGGAAGGAGAAGGTATTGAGATCGAAGACCATCGGATTAGTGAAGATTCTCTGGCAGCATCATACTTCAAAGGAAGCTACTTGGGAGCTAGAGAGTCTGATGCGAGAGAAGTACCCTCACCTATTTGAGGACTGACTTGGTTCTAATTTGGAGGACCAAATTTTCTGAGTGGGGGAGGATTGTCAGACCCGGATTTTTGTAGCTTATTTCCTTATGATTCCTATGTGTATGAACACTATGTAATTATGGTTGAATCATAAGAAGAGTATTTATTAGACTTAAAGTGTTATTGAAATGAATTAACACGCAAAAGCTACATAAAATGCCTAATGTGAGCAATGAGTATCACAGGCTAAACCGAGTCATTCTAAATCATTCTGACTGAAAATAAGAACTTAAAATAAGAGAGCGTAGAGAGCTTATGAAGGAAAGTCAGCTTGATTTAGACCCGAACATACAAAACGAGAATAAAAGCTAAAAAGGGTAAAATGGACCTTTTCGGCAAGAAAAGGAGTTTCGGGTGAAATTATCCACCGGGAGCGGTTGGAATATAAAGACGAGAGTGTAAGACATGATATAAAACACTTTCGAAAATTTAAGAAAAAGTCAACTTAGTCAATGGTTAAGGAAAAAAAGTCAACTATAGTTAAGAAAGTGGACTTTTACCATAGTTGACTAATCAAGGTTAGAAATTAACCTAAGTGTGGAGAAAATTTTGGGGAAAAATATTCTTGGCCAGAATACAAGATAATCATCCCCGAAAGTAAGGAAAATTTATTGGGAAGGATTCTGGAATAAATTTAATGGTTAAAAACGTAATGGGCCTAAGGTGAAAATTTTAAAGCCCATTAAGGTATACTAAACGTATATCGAAATTTTTAGGTCCTTTAGACCGAATTGTTGGACCAATTGATCGGCCAAATTTTGAGACAATAAAAGGCCCGAGGTATAGTAAAAATTTCAGCCCGAAAGCCCATTAGGAAAGCCCAAACCGAGAAGCCCAATTGGAAAAGCCCATGAGATAAATATCTAACTATAGTTAAAGTTAACTATGACTCATAAGGTGACTCATAAGGTGACTCATGGTTCAGATTTGGAAAGTCAAGCATAGTGGCTGAAAAGTAAGGCTTAATGGCTAAGTAAGTGGCTTATAAATGCAGCCACACCTTGGTCATCTTCATCACACAATTCCGGCTAGAGAAGAACACCATTGGAACATAACCATTCAAGCTTTCTCTCACTAGAAATCACTAGGAATTAGTCATATTTGGAACTTGCATTCTTCATGGAAGTTGTTCCAAATTGAAAGGAGATTAACATATGTTGGAATTGGCTATCAAGGAGCCATAGAGTGCAAACCGAGAGCCTACAAAGATTCGGCCAAAAGGAGAACACTACAATTGGTATATTTTCTAATTTCCAATTTCATATATGTTAATGTATGAATGATTTCAAGTATGTTGATATATGTTTTAGGCATTGAAACATATTAAATCACCATTAAGAGGGTTAGGCCGAGAGTGATCAATGAGATATTGAAATATGTCAATTGGATTTTAAGACATAAATGGATTAGTATACATGTATTAATGTTAATGGTATAATTAGAATTAATCAAATTGATTAATTAATACATGTAAATTGTTGGCAATCAAGGTGTTTGATAAAATGCCTAAATGAACAATAGGATGATTGGTAATATTGCCTACCAAGTGTATGTGAAAATGCCTAAGTGAAAATGGCTAGGAAATAGGCATGTATGGCATGCCATGGTGGAAACCGAGAATATCTAAGCTCTCGGCCAAGGCATGTGGCCGAGAGGCCCAATGGGCTAAGCCCAATATTTTTAGGCCCAATAGGGTGTAATGGGTCTAAGACAAGCCCAATAAGAGTTGGTGGGCCCCACAAGCCCAATAGGCCCAACAAAAGTGAATAGTAAAATGAAAATGGACTTAAGGCCTAGTTAGGCCCATTAAGAATTTTTAAGGCCCATTAAGGAAAATTAAACTGTATTAATGTGTAATACAGTAGGAAAATGATAATTAACCTGAGGAATGTTTATTTACAGCTCTGGAGTTTACATCGAGAGCTGATCGGACTGCGGGATTTAGCAGCACCGAGGAAGCGAGGTCACTTGACGTGATCCGAGGTAAGGGACTTTTGCGAGTAGTTAGAGATACCTGCACGTATTTTCAACTGCTTATGCATTCACTTAAAAACTCTGAGGGTCAGAGAAAGTGAATAATAATTATTGCGACCCGATAGTGGCAAATTACGATTTTGCCCCTAGTTAGTCAAAAAGTCAACTTTTGTGAGAAGTTGCAAAAAGCATGGAAAATACTATTGTGAGTGTTTAAATGCTATTAACATGAAAATAAATAGATGGGCTAATGATTTTAAGGTTGATATGACTTAAGCACACTTTTAGTGCTTATTTTAATGTTTTATAAACAATCCCTTTTAAATAGCCATCTATCATATTATGTGAGAATGAATCGTGCTAGAGCATAGCTCGCACTGGGATTCATATGTTTTCCACATACATAGTGCTGGATTTTGATACGCACTAGATTTTCATGACATGCATGATAGAGTACTGGAGTTTTACTCGTACTCAACTTTGAATGATATATGCATGACAGAGTGCTAGAGCGTGGCTCGTACTCGATTCTTCATGGTTTATACATGACATAGTACTGGGAGCGATTGCTCGTACTTGATTTTGATATTGTGCATAGCATAGTACTGGGAGCTATTGCTCGTACTTGATTTAATACATAAACTATGCATTGACCTAGTTGCTAGAGATTTCTCGCACTAGAGTTGAGTTTTATGATGTGAAACAGTGTTTGAGCGGAGTAACGACTGTGAGTCGCACTCAAAACGCACACTGTATATGATATGTAATACATGTTGAAACCCATGCTTGAGACCTTGCGTGACTGTGTGTCATAGCTAGAGAGGATATCCGCATGAGGTTGGTATAGACGTGGTATGATATTTCCACAGAAGCGAGGGCTAAGACCTCTATTAGGCACCCTAACTGTGAAGTTGATAAGTTCCACGGGTGTGAGAGCTAAGTCCTATGGTAGGCACTCTGGCCGTGAGAACGGGTCCACGGGTGTACTTTGTACCGTGTCTGAGTGGCACGAGGTGTACGCTGTACCGTGTGTTGTTATGGAGTTGAGGAGGATATAGCTGGCGGTTGTGATGGACTGACCCCCCTCCCGTTACAGCGGTGATGCCCCGCACACCTAGTACTATGTTGCTTGGGATCACATCGGATATGATCATAATCCAGGATACTATTTACATGTACCACAGAGTCTTACATGATATATCACCTTGGTTGATTTACTGATTTAAACTGCGGACAGACCTGAGGGATGGGTCAGACTCCAATTTGTGTTGTGAATCATTTGATGCCATATTTATATGTGATTTAAATATACATGGCATGATTTACATAAAGGCATGATTTATATATAAATGCATTGTGTTGCACTACATGCCTACTTTTGAGAAATAAAGCATGATTTCTGTACATGGGATTTATTCTGTACAAGTACATATATATTATATTTCAAGACATGCTTTTAAAGTGAGTTAAGGAAATAATGTTTTCAAGGCATAGCACTATTTTGAGTAGATAGTGTGGATATCTACTTGCTTGCCTGATTTCCTTACTGAGCGCGTTATGCTCACCCCCCTTTTCTTTACATCTCTCTACAGAGCGTCAGTAGAACGAGAGTTATCGTGGGAGAGTGTCCCAGAGTCCACTGCTAGTTCCTATCGATTCATCAAGTATACTTATTATGTACAGTTGTGTATCTAAACATAGAAACAGTACAGTGATGTATACGTTATATATTATGGGGAATGTAAATGTAATTGTATTAGATTTTATAAAATCTTACATGTATAATAAAAGCAACTACAGTCAGAATTAATATATTGACATGTATGTATGAAAATGGATATTATGGTAAGTGAAGACTCTGACATCGAATCACAGCCCAACCAGTGAAGAGAGGAAAGGTAAGTTAAAAATGCGAAAAATTTATTGTGGTTTTTGGTTAAAGTCAAGGATTGAAACTGGGGTCCTGACACAATCCATGTTCCATACGAATGATACACTCTTCCGAGTGAGACGTGTCAACGGAGCAGCTAACTTCGAAAATCCCTCAATGAATCTCCGATAGTATCCTGCTAAACCTGAACATTTTCTAATCTCGGTGATTGTCCTCGGCTGTTCCCACTGAACTACAGCCTTTTTCTTTGATGGATCTACTGATATAGCATCCCTTGACACAACGTGTCCTAAAACTGAGATCTCCTCCAACCAGAAGTCACACTTAGTGAGCTTAGTGTACAACTCCTTCTCTCGAAGAGTCTGTAATACGATCCTCAGGTGCTGCTCATGCTCCTACTAAGACTTCGAATACACTAATATGTCATCGATAAAGACGATAACAAACTGATCCAAGTATGGCTTGAACACATCGTTCATCAAAGCCATAAAAGCCACGGGAGCATTCGTCAATCTAAATAGCATAACCAAGAACTCATAATGGCCATATCGGGTCCTAAATGCTGTCTCGGGTACATCTCCACTCCGAACTCTCAACTGATGGTACCCAGACCATAGATCAATCTTAGAAAAGACCTACACTCCCCAAAACTGATCCAACAAGTCATCAATGCATGGAAGGGGATACCTATTCTTGATGGTAGCCTTATTCAACAATTGGTAGTCAATACACAATCAGAGGCTTCCATCTTTCTTCTTCACAAACAAAACTGATGATCCCCAAGGTGAAACACTCGGTCTGATAAACTGGTACGAGACTAGTGCCCACTCTAAGTGACTTAGACGTTCTATCCGCAAGTGCACGAGTCGTACAAGTAATAATGGGATTTGAGTCCCGGATTATCGTCCCACATAGAAGCTGAATTGCCTAATTAAGTATCGAATAATCTTACCCTAAGTATATCCTAGAAAATTATGAAGTTGTTGATGGGTGATCTACAGGCTGAAATTAAAAATACTGAAAATAATAACAATTATAAAATAAAATAGAGCAAAAAATTACTTACAAAGCTCTGAGCAATTAAAAGCAAATACCTACAAAAGATAATTAAAATAGATAAAATTAATTAATGCAAATAAACCAGAATGCAAAATATGAAGATAAAGAAACAAAATTAATTAGACTAAAATTAAACAAACTTAAAATAAAATATGCATGTACTTAAACTACTTAATAAAATTGCAAATTAAACTAACCTAAAGTCTAATCAAATAAAATCCTATTAACTCAAGGAAATTCTTAAATCTAACTAAGAAATTAACTACCTATAAAATAATCCTAAATTAAATCTAACTCTAACTAATTACTAACACTAAAACAAAATCTAAATAATGCATGAGAAATATTTTTGGATTTTTCAATTTGAAATGAAAACTTAAAACATGCATAAAATGATTTTACTCTAATTTAATTCTAAATGCAACATCTAATTCCTAAATCCTAATAAAGTCACAAATTAGCTACTAATAAAATTAAACTAAACCTTAAACTAATAAACTAAGAAAATTAAACTAATATGCAATTTAATATATACCTAGACTAACAAACAATAAAATGTAATAGTACCATCTAACAACATAATAAAAAAGCTGCAAATATCAATTTGTATCAATTCCAATGGCCAAACATGGCCTTAACCAAAATGTCAGCCGAGTGGTCCCGAATACACTGGTACTGTGCATGTCTTCTCTAGATATTGCCTTCAAGGTGCTGCACGCAACCTCTGTAATGTCCATCTCCTGCTTTCGGTACCAGCCTTGATCTGCACAGCTTCCTGCATGTACACGTTGCTGCCCACGTGATGGCCTTTACTGCAGCATCCAGACGCTAGTCGCATCCTGCTCCATCCCCTGCAACACAGCACAGCAGGTCACCAACTGCTTCAAGCTTCAGTTTAGCACTGCTCTACTTCGCATGTCCCAGCATTCGGCTTGCTGCACATGCAGCACGACACCTCTTCAATTTGCATTAACCTCCCTGCAGCGTTATAAGATCAGTCACTGCTACTGCTGCTTTTCATTCTCTGCACCTCGGCAGCAACATTATTGCATGGCTGGTCATGCGGTAACCATCGTCCCAGACACAGGAGGTATACTGCGTGCTTGCGGGATCACTGATATGCCTGCTGCCACTATATTGGAGATAGGTACATGTCCAGGCAGTGTCCCTTTTGTTAATCTGGTGCTACTAGATCCCTAAAACGATTGAAGCAGTCGCAGAAAAATGAGAAAATGATGTGAATATGCGTGGCTATGTCCTATTGTCTCCTACAACTACAATCATGCTCTTGTTTAACAACAATCCTTGATTATCCAAAGCTAATCGTGAAACAAAAAGAATCTGAGTAAACTAATAGTAAACCAGCAAAAATTAACACATTCACAACATGGACAAATGCACATAACCAGAAAAATGAAAATGAACAGTAAATGATTAAGAAAACAGGGGAGAACAAAGGGGTGGGTTGCTGATCCTGTCCACTGTAAAGCTCACGGTCTGGCCAATGTTACTCTGCCCGATTCAGCTAGTACACCAGCAAGCTCAGCTCTCCCACGTTGCTCTTCTCCTCAGATCACTAGAGTACATTACACGATCCCAGCCGCGCCATGTCCAGCAGTCACAACCCATCTTTAGTAACCACAAACTGCAGGCAACACCCCCCTCAAGGTGCTTTCCTACCCCGACCATGCATACTCAACACCAGTTAAGGACCGAAGCAACCAACAACAATGTAGGGACTAAAATGCAGAAAACGTACAAGCTATGAAAAAAATATAAGCACTATTTAACTGTAGTAACGTGACAATCAACAAAATAAAATCGGAGTGCAGAAATTTATATAAGTAAAATGCAGAAGGAAAAGAAGATAAAAATAAAAACAAAAATAAAATGAATTTGTGAAACAGGAGGTAAATATTCGAAGAGTAATGAAATGTGCATTAGATTGCTGTCACCAATCTCCAGACAATGCCGCATAGCAGCAGAAAATCATCGATACAAAACCAATAAAAAGAAATGAAACAGAACTTGTGATATCGTGGATGGAAACTGATGTAAAGAGCATAACAGTGAATCAAAGTGAGAAAAGAGTCATAAATTTAAACTTAGCAAATTAAAAATGGAAGTTTGTATTGAAACCGAGAAGGAAGAAAATATGGTGGCTGTTAAAATAAAAATAACTTGAAACCAATGAGAAAGCTTCTAATTAAAAATAAGGAAAAAAATAAAACTAAAACTATTCTACCTACACTACTTAGTTATTCTTTAATTCCTATCCTGTTCGATTTATACACACTTAGGGGTACAATGGTAATTTTCTATCCTAGATGAGTTGGCATTATTTGGCCACTTGTCTTCATTTTATTTGTTGCAGAGTAGATATTTTCACGCCATCCGTCTTCTAATACATTTAGTTGTGCGATGTGGCCCGGTGGTTGTCTTCCAGAGGGTTGGCACGGTGTCCGTCGATCTTATCATTTCAGAGCGAATAAAATACTAGCACCCGGCATCCCACGTGTCAAGATGACTGGTGACTCAGTCTGCAAATTGGAAGTTGTTTAGTTTCCTTTAGCCCAGTTTTAGCCTATTTTTTACTGAAACGACTGAGTTTCATCTGGATTTAATTTACCTGCACATTAAAGAATTTTAATTAAATAAAAGGGATAATTAATAAAATAAATTAGGGATTTAATTAATTAATTAGGAAATTAAGCATAAATAATTTTATTAAAAATAGAATTATCACACCCCCAAACTTGAGGTTTTGCTTGTCCTCAAGCAAAACAAAATTCATGCATGAATGACAAGTACCAACATAATAATTTCTCCAATATTAGCCTCAAAGAAAAAGTACAGAGTATGATCTCAAAGACTCACAATTACAAATCTAACATTCAGAATCATTCAATTATAAGTCTTAACCCAAATTGGACTCCTCGTGTGTGTGTGAAAATGTCAAAGCCACTACTCAGTACATTACCCGGATCAGATTATGCAAACACAGTGAGTGCAAAGTCAATGACAAGTGATCATTCCCATAAGTTTGCTTTTCACTTATCTCTCCACTAATGTAGTCACACTTAACCAAAGATCCACATGACTTCATTAAGCTTGTAATGTAAGGCTGAGGCTATGGTATTATAAAGTCTATTTAGGTTTAATTACCCCTTTACATGCATTACTTCTAGGATCTTTAATGTAAGAGCTCAAATTCATTTCCCCCAAACTTATTTCACTAAACTTTTTATTCTATTTTTGTATTTTTCTTCTTTCTTCTTTTCTTTTTCTTTTTCCTTTAATTTTTTTTTTCAATATATACTCCTTCACTATCACTTAATACCCATATTTACATAGCTCACAATATATCCAAATGACTTTTCATGCTTTCGGGGTATGGGATAGGAACAAAGTATTTAGGCTACAGAAAAATTTTGTAGGAGTATTTACAAAGAAAAGCTTATTCGGCCCAGATGGGTGACTAGGGGTAAAATATGTATAAGGATGGCTAGAAAGGCTCAAACGATCCAAAGATGGCCTAAATCATCTCCCTAATTAGTGTGATCTAATATTTCACCTCGAGATCAGATCAAATAAATTCTAGAATATGATGCACAAAATCAACTGAACAAATGCAATCCTATGTCCACATAAGCTTTCTCTAAATAAATATACCAATTCATGACATGACATGTGCATAAGATGAAGAAATCACAATCAGAATCAAGATAAATTCAAGAATTTAACTTTGTGCCTTTCCTATAATCATGCTTCTCAGTCAATCAAAGTCAGACTAAATCATGGGGTCATATCATCGGAATATGGGAAAACTACATGCTAAACACTAAATCATCCAAAAATCAAACAATTTAAGCTCATATTTTCAAAAACAAATTGAAAATTCTTTCTCAGATTTTCGAAAAATGTTTGAAATTTTTTCCAATTTTGCCTAAAATAATTCAAGTGATATCCCATCCCCCAAACTTAAAGTGCACAGTATCCTCAGTGTGCAGATAATATAAGAATTTAAGCTCAAGAATATAGTACTCCCCTTTCTGATGATGATGAACAATTGAAGCTTCATTGAAAACGTAATGCTGTAAAAGCAATCTACAAAATAAATAAAAAAGCAACAGCAGAAAAAAGCAAAGAACTGTACAAAAAGTGCAAATAAAAATAAAGCTAAGTAGCAGGATCAGAAGTACGAGGGTCAGCTAAAGTGGTCACAGAGTGCTGTCAATCAAATCCTCCCCCTAAATAATGTTTCAGTCTGCCCCCATTAACCTTAAAGGGTTGCTTCAGAGTCTCATCCATAATTTCAATGGCTCCATGAAGGAATACTTGTGTAATGGTAAAGGGTCCTAACCATCTAGACTTAAGCTTTCCTGGAAACAACTTCAAGCGTGAGTTAAATAACAGAACTTATTGGCCTGGCTCGAAGTGTCTCTCCTTGATTTTCCTATCATGCCATCCCTTAGTCTTTTCCTTGTATAGCTTGGCATTCTCATAAGCCTGCAACTTGAACTCATCTAACTGATTGAGCTGTAGCAGCCTCTTCTCTCCTGCTGCATCTAAATTGAAATTCAGGTTTTTAAGGGCCCAATAGGCCTTCTGCTCAAGCTCCACTAGAAAATGGCAAGCCTTAGCATAAACAAGCTGATAAGAGGACATTCCTAAAGGTGTTTTGAAGGCTGTCCTAAGGCCCAAAGTGCATCATCTAACCTAATGGACTAGTCCTTCCTACTTGGGTTCACTGTTTTCTCTAGTATCCCCTTAATTTCCCTATTAGACACTCTACTTGGCCACTCGTCTGTGGGTGATAGGCAGTGGCTACCTTATGTTTGACCCCATATTTCTTTAAAAGCTCATCAAAACTCTAATTGCAAAAGTGGGATCCTCCATCACTAATGATAGCCCTAGGTGTGCCAAATCTTGTGAAAATATTCTTCTTTAAAAACCTTATCACCACCTTGGCATCATTAGTCGGTAAAGCCATCGCTTCAACCCATTTCGACACATAGTCTACAGCCACTAGAATATAGAGATTGCCATATGAAGCAACAAAAGGTCTCATGAAGTGAATTCCCTACACATCAAAGAGCTCTACTTCTAAAATATTAGTCAGAGGTATCTCATTTCTTTTGGAAATATTACCTACCCTCTGACATCTATCACATTTCAATACTAAGTAGTGGACATCCTTAAACAATGTGAGCCAGTAATATCCAGATTGCAAAACCTTGGCAGCTATCCTTTCTCCTTCAAAGTGCCCTCCAAAATCAGAAGAATGACAATGTCTAAGTATATCTTCTACTTCTTCCATGGGGAAACACCTCCTTAAAATTTGGTTTTTACATTGTTTGTACAGGAAGGGTTCATCCCAAACATAATACTTAACATCACTCAAAAACCTTTTCTTTTACTGGGCAGTCAAATCAGGTGGCATCACATTGCTCACCAGGTAATTCACAAAATCAGCGTACCAGGGCAATTTGGAATACCCGAAAGTAAATAACTGCTCATCAGGAAAGGACTCATTTATAGCTATACCATCTTCTCTAAGTCCACTCTCCAATCTAGATAGATGGTCAGCAACCTGATTCTCTGTTCCTTTCTTATCCCTAATCTCCAAGTTAAACTCCTGTAGTAGGAGGATCCATCTAATCAGTTGAGGCTTTGCATCCTTCTTGAAGACTAAGTACTTAATGGCAGCATGATCAATATAAACTATTACCTTAGTACCTATGAGATAAGAGCGAAACTTATCAAAAGCAAATACTACAGCTAACAGCTCCTTCTCGGTAGTAGCATAGTTTAATTAGGCCTCATTCAGAGTCTTGCTTGCATAGTAGATAGCATAAAAGACTCTTTATTTTCTTTGTCCTAGTACAGCCCCAACAACATAATCACTTGCATCACACATAAGCTCAAAGGTTAAACTCCAATCTGGAGCTATGATTACAAGGGCTGTAACTAATTTTTCCTTCAAAGTCTTAAATGCTCCTAAGCATCGTTCATCAAAGCAAAATGTAGTGTCTTTTTCCAGGAGATTACATAACGGCTTGGATATCTGAGAAAAATCCTTAATGAACCTTCTATAAAATCCTACATGGCCTAGGAAACTTCTGATTCCTTTAACAGAGGTAGGGGGAGGTAACTTCTCAATAATTTCCACCTTAGCTTTATCCACTTCTATCCCTCTAGTAGAAAATTTGTGCCCAAGCACTATACCTTCTTTCACCATAAAGTGGCATTTCTCCCAGTTAAGCACTAAATTTATTTCTTCACACCATCTCAGTACTAATGCCAAATTATGCAAACACAAATCAAAGCTATCCCCGAATACAGAAAAATTGTCCATGAAAATTTCAAGAAAATCGTCCACCATATCATGAAATATGGCCATCATGCAACGCTGGAAGGTAGCGGGTGCGTTGCATAAGTTGAACGGTATTCTCCTAAAAGTAAATGTCCCATAGGGACAAGTAAAGGTAGTCTTTTCTTGGTCTTCTGGGCTATAGCTATCTAATTGTACCCAAAATATTCGTCCAACAAGCAATAAAATTCCTGATCAGCTAATCGATCTAACATTTAGTCAATGAAGGGTAAAAGGAAGTGGTCTTTTCTGGTGGCTTTGTTAAGTTTCCTATAGTCCATGCATACTCGCCAACCAGTGACAGTCCTAGTGGGGATGAGCTCGTTATTCTCATTTTCAATCACTGTCATCCCTCCCTTCTTAGGGACATATTGTACTGGGCTTACCCAGGCACTGTCAGAAATGGGAAAATTATCCCTATATCTAACCACTTAATGATCTCCTTCTTGACAACTTCTTTCATTACAGGGTTTAATCGACATTGGTGCTCTATGGATGACCTATACCCCTCCTCCAGTAGTATCTTATGCATATAAATAGAGGGACTAACACCCTTAAGGTTAGAGATAAACCAGCCTATAGCCTTCTGATACTCTCTTAAAACTTGTAGAAAATTTTGCTTCCTGATCACTGGAGAGAGCAGCAGACACTATTACCGGTCGAGTGGAGGATTCACCTAAGTAAGCATACCTAAGGTGTGAGGGTAAAGGTTTGAGCTCTAATGCTGGAGGATCACTAGTGGATGGAAAGATATTTGAAGTTGGAATAGATGAAGGGTCTAACATATCGAATTGGGCAATTTCCTCAAGAGGAGTGACCTCTAATAATTGTAAAGCTTCATAGACCTCATCATCATCTTCACTGTATTCTTTAAGCATAATAAATTTCACTAAGGAGGCTTCTAGAGGGTTCAAAGGATGAGTCTTAGCAAACTCCTCAATGATGTCTTTATCTACTAAATCCATCCTAAAACAATAATGAGAGTCATCAGGGAATCTTAGAGATTTGAAAACATTAAACTTCACTTCATGATCTTGAACTCTCATTGTTAACTCCCCCTTTTGTACATCAATAAAGTTCTACCAGTCGCTAGGAAAGGTCAGCCTAATATAATGGGGACTTCCCTGTCTTCTTCCATGTCCAATACGATAAAATCCACAGGAAAAATAAATTTGTCCACCTTTACTATTCCTCAATGACCCCTTTCGGATATTTAATGGATCAATCAGCCAACTAGAGGGTCACTGTAGTGGGCTTGGCATCCCCTATTCCTAACTTTTGATAGATAGACAAAGGCATTAGATTTATACTAGCTCCTAAATCACACAGGGCTCTACCAAAGAATAAATTTCCAATAGTGCAGGGTATGGTAAAACTCACGAGATCCTTGAGCTTGGGGGTGTAATTTCCTCTAGATAATTACACTACATTCCTCAGTTAAGGTCACCGTCTCAAAATCTTCTAATCTTCTTTTCCTAGAGAGGATATCCTTCATAAACTTCACATAGCTTAGAATTTGCTCTAAGGCATCTGCGAAGGGAATGTTTATATGAAATTTCTTAAAAACCTCAAGGAATTTGGCAAATTGTTGATCGAGTTTTTGATTTTGGAACCTCGAAGGAAAAGGTACCGGTGGTCTAACGGGCGAAGGTGTAGTGGAAACATGTGTAGCATCAGAGGATGAGGAAGGTTGTGACAAAGAAACAGGTATAGATGAAGAAACGCCTAGCTTTGTTTCCTGTGAAGCTTGATCAATTGGTTCTTGCTCTTTCTAAGTTGCTTCTTTAGA
Organism: Firmiana major; assembly: GCA_033439115.1. Taxonomy (NCBI): domain Eukaryota; kingdom Viridiplantae; phylum Streptophyta; class Magnoliopsida; order Malvales; family Malvaceae; genus Firmiana; species Firmiana major. The sequence goes on along the minus strand of CM065898.1, from coordinate 51,602,674 downwards.
ACCTATGGGTTTTTCAACTATCGGCTTTTTAGGTCGAGACTTAACTGGTGGATCGACTAGCTCTTTGTCACTCCTAAGGGTGATGGCTTTCACATGTTCTTTACTCTCCCTTTGCCTAACAGGATTAGCTTCAGTGTTACTAGGAAGGGTCCCTTGAGGACGCTGACTAAGAGCATTTGTTTCTTGTCCCACCTGAACCTCTAAGTTCTTAATTGAAGTAGCTTGATTTTCCAGGATCGTTGTGAACATTTGCTCAAGCGAGGGCTTCTTTTCAGCTGCTGGTAAGTGCTGGGGTTGAGGTGGTGGTGGTTGATGAAAGTGAGATGAATGGGAGTGATTAGGTGGGTGATGTGGATATGACTGATGTGGTGGATGGTGTGGAAATTGATGCTGTGGTGGTACATGAACCAGTGGAGCTTGAAAACCAGGGGGTCCTACAGGTCTAGAATTAGAAGATTACGCTTGGTTTTGGCTACAGGAAAAGTTAGGATGGTTCCTCCAGCCTGGATTATAGGTGTTTGACAAGGGGTTGTTCTGTTACTTTTGAGATGGGACAACATACTGAACCGATTCTAGGTTAAGCGGGCACCTATCTACATAGTGTGTACCACTACATAGATCACATGAAAGAAAGGGACTTTAAATAGAATACACAGGATTAGGACTGGTGGAAGGATTATGCTGGGAACTGATCGACTCTACCTTTATCGTAAGGTTAGCTATTTGAGAGGTCAAGGTAGACAATGTATCGGCTCATAGATACCTGTCGACTTCTTAGGTAGTTGCCTCTCCGAAGACCATTGATAGTTGTTAGCAGCCATCTTGTCTAAGAAACCATAAGCTTCCTCCTTCGTTTTGTACATTAAAGTTCCACTCGCAGCAACGTCAACGATAGTCCTATTTTGGCTCGTAAGTCCGTTGTAGAAGGTCTGGACTTACAGCCACAAAGGTAGACCATGATGAGGGCACTTTCTAAGAAGCTCCTTATATCGTTCCCAAGCTTTGTAAAGAGATTCAGAATCGAACTGGGCAAAGGAAGATATGTCGCTACGAAATTTGGCCATTTTAGAGGGAGGAAAAAACTTAGCTAGAAATTGATGGGCTAACTTGCCCTATGTAGAAAAGGATCCTAGAGGTAAGGAGGTTAACCAGTGTCGCACCCTATCTCTAAGTGAGAAGGGGAATAATCAAGCCTAAGCGCATCATCAGATAATCCATGGTGCTTGAAGGTGTTGCACAGGTCCAAAAACTGCCCGAGGTGAGCATGTAGGTCGTCATGAGGAAGCCCACTGAACTGTAAAGAAGTCTGGATCATCTGAAGGATTGAAGGCTTAATTTCAAAATTATTTACAGGGACAGTTGGTGGCCTAATGCCGGTATAATACCTTCCAATCTCGGCACTACATAATCTCCAACGGTCCTAATTTCTCTATTTTCTGTCATGATGTTTTGCAGCGGAGTTATAATTTCCTAGAATCCTTTCGAATTTTCCTAAGAGTTCGTTCAATTTCAGGATCAAAAGGAAAGCAATCATAACTCCTGGCTCTACACATGCAAACATCAAAAAGTCCTTAGAAATTTTTTTTAAGTTTTAAATTTTTTTCAATTTTTTTAAATTTTTTTTATGTTTTATAAGAGAGAAAATTAACTAATCTAGATTAAATCTCTAAATATTTACAACCTAGGTATTTACAAGCTAGAATTAGACCTAAGCATAATTTCACCGATATTAATTATTGGCTAATTAAGACTTCCCCGACAACGGCGCCAAAAACTTGGTACGAGACTAGTGTCCACATAGACGTTCTATCCACAAGTGAACGGGTCATACAAGTAATAATGGGATTTGAGTCCCCGATTATCGTCCCACAGAGAAGCTGAATTGCCTAATTAAGTACCTGTTAATCTTACCCTAAGTATATCCTAGCAAATTATGAATTTGTTGATGGGTGATCTACATGCTGACATTAAAATTACTGAAAACAATAAAAATTATAAAATAAAATAGAGCAAAAAGTTTCTTACAAAGCTCCGAGCAATTAAAAGCAAATACCTACAAAAGATAATTAAAACAGTTAAAATTAATTAATGTAAATAAACCAAAATGCAAAATATGAAAATAAAGAAACAAAATTAATTAGACTAAAATTAAACAAACTAAAAATAAAATATGCATGTAATTAAACTACTTAATAAAAATGTAAATTAAACTAACCTAAAGTCTAATGAAATAAAATCCTATTAACTCAAGGAAATTCTTAAATTTAACTAAGAAATTAACTACCTATAAAATAATCCTAAATTAAATCTAACTCTAACTAATTACTAACACTAAAACAAAATCTAAATAATGCATGAGAAATATTTTTGGATTTTTCAATTTGAAATGAAAACTTAAAACATGCATAAAATGATTTTACTCTAATTTAATTCTAAATACAACATCTAATTCCTATATCCTAATATAGTCACAAATTAGCTACTAATAAAATTAAACTAAACCTTAAGCTAATAAACTAGGAAAATTAAACTAATATGAAATTTAATAAATACCTAGACTAATAAACAATAAAATGTAATAGAACCATTTAACAACACAATCTAAAAGCAGCAAATATCAATTTGTATCAATTCCAAGGGCCAAATGTGGCCTTAACCAAAATGTCAGCCGAGTGGTCCCGAATACATTGGTACTGTGCATGTCTTCTCCAGATATTACCTTCAAGGTGCTGCACGCGACCTCTACAATGTCCATCTCCTGCTTTCGGTACCAGCCTCGATCTGCACAACTTCCTACACGTACACATTACTGCCCAGGTGATGGCCTTTACTGCTGCATCCAGACGCTAGCCGCATGTCACGACTCATACCCTCTTCTCGTGAACTTACCTTACTACTTACCACTTACAGTTGACTATGAGTCAAATCCAATCCACCTCTCATATAAATTCATTATAATAAATGAAAGAGAACAGAAATTGGACTGTTATAACTATGCGGAAGCGTTTACCTCAGTTTCTATTAATTTATACATCCCTTTCATACAAAATAATACTAGACTATGCATTAATTTATAGGATACATTTTTTTTCGCACCTTAATAGTGTATACCTCTCTATACTGCTGGATAACTAGAGAACACCGTAGCAGGGATGACTGCAGTACTCACTACTGCGTAGTATCTGTGGAGGAGAAATAAGGGGGTGAGCATAACGCGATCAGTAAGGAAAATATGCAAGCAGGTAGATAACCACACTATCTACATGCTAAAATACATATATGTTCATTTTCCTTATAAGAAAATATGCATGTTCTTTAAAAACAACTTCCATCAATGCGAAACCATTAATTCGCTAGATGGTATATGCATATCAACACAGTTCATCATTTAAAACCACATAGGTTTAACTTCACACAGTAGCACACTGCTTCACATAAATCATCTTTCAAAACCACACAGGTTTACATAGCATAATCTATTTACACAAATCACGTATAGAAAATGCTTTATACTTTGTAAATTAGTTACATGTTGAGACATAAACCATGGATTAACATATCTCCAGACACACAGCAAAGGAAGATATCTCTCACCTCACACAGTAGTGACAATCAAGACTTATCAAGACTTATGGCCATAGTCGGATTTCAGGCAATCACGGATCAGGTGTGCGGGAATCCCATGCTTAGGGAGGCGGATCAACCATTCCGTCAACTCACTAAGATCACTAAGATATCACGGTACATCGTACTCCGTGGTTTACCTCACGGTACAGCGTACTTCGAGGATCTTTATATATTGTGACATAGCTGAGGGGATCGAGTAATCTCTAGGTTTACCACCTCAGTATCACTATCATCCATTTCCATGTCTCAAAATCACATGCAAGCAGGTGAGTGCAAGAACACCTAGCATCACACAACGGCTGCAGCATGGTTTATCCATCACACAGCAATATCATAAACTCTCGTGCGAGTGCTCGACTGGAACACATAGTATAATCGAGGCATCAAGCATGGTTTTGCTTATCACACAGAAGCTCAAGAGACTACGTGCAAGCAACTCAGAGTAGAACACAGTATATTTGAGGCATCGAGCACGAATACGAGCTCTCGGTTGGAACGCACAGTATTACCGAGGCATTAAGCACTGCCGTGTCATCACTTTAAATCGAGAGGGTCACATGTGAGCATAACCAGAGCAAGATCAATAAGAAGTACTGTATGACTCCAACATGATTCCCAAAATCTAGTGCAAGTAGCTCGAGTGGAATCACATAACGTCACTCGAGGCATCGAGAACTCTTTTGTTTTTCTCAAAATCCCTTTTTAAAATAATGTGCGAGCGGGGCTGGTCAATCTACCATTGCCTCTCATGCTCTAGAACGATTTCACACAGAAAATAATAGAAAGGGCTCCATGTAGAGTCATGAGTGAGAAGGCAATTCTCCCTTCTGTCACTCTTTAAAACACATTACATGTACTTGGTTAAACCAAGAGCCTGTCTATTATCATTCTTTCCCAAAACGTTTGCAAAACCTCTTTTCACACAAGCATGGAAGTCATGCAACATTTGACTTATTCTTATACGTAGTTTTCTACTTAGATATATTGATATCTATGTATTTATCGCATACATTGCACACAACAGATAAGAAAACATACGTATAGCTATCTCTATAGCTTACATAAGTCCCTTACCTCGAATTGTGTCAACTGTGAATTCAATTTCCTCGATCCCCCCGGATTACGTAGTCTACTTGGCTTCGAAAGTATTCTCGAAAGTCGAATCTTTCCTTGGTGGCACGTAATTCGAGATCCACTCAAACTTGTACACGTCGCCTACCCTTTTTTCGCTACACGATAATATATATTTAAATCGGTTAATTTCGATCTAAAATAAATTCAAATTAATTATCCAAAAAATAATTCGACCAATTTTCAACCACTTACCAGTCTACTGTTGTCCCAAGATAACACTGAATTTTTTTCCAAATTTTTTTTCTCTCTCTTCTTTCTCTCTCCTACTGAACCGGTTCGGACCGATTCAGCCTCTTTTCACATTGAACCGGTCCATCCGGGTCAGTGGCTAGTTGGTCGTTGCCGACGTTTTTGGCCGGTTCCCTGGGTGGGTTGGCCACCGTTGGGTGCGCCTCGGCCTGGGGAAGGTTTGCTTGGCTTGGCTTAGCCCAGATCGCCGCCGACGCCGACGAATCCTTCTTTCTCTCCCGCGGCCTCTCCCTCGTCGATCTCCCTTTTTCGACCGTCCCACGGCGCGTGACGGCTCCCAGAAGCTTTCTCAATGCCAATTGTCACCCGCCGGTGGTCTCGCGCTCTCCTGCGCCGTCGTTACTCACCGGAGACGGAAGGCAGGCGTCGGGCTTCGTTTCCTCGGGTCCTGGCGTTTTTGCTTTTAATTTCCTTTTTTTTTCAAATTTCTGTTTTTTTTTCAGATTCCTTCTTCTTTTTTTTATATATTATATTATATTATATTGTATTATATTATATTATATTATATTATACTATAATATAATATAATATAATACCCAATTAAATAATATATTTAATATAATATTATTATAATAATAATAAACAATTATTTTGTATTATTATAATAATATCATATTACCATAATGTATTTTTATACATTAATATTCATACACGTGTACATATATTTTATTATTTAATTTTTCTTCGAAAAATAGGTATATATGTACATCACATTCTATTTTTATTATTTCTCCGGAAATATAATTTTCTCTTTATTTCGGAGATAAATTCCTATTGTAGGGAAATTTTCGGATTATCATTTTCGGACTAACTTCCCTTCTTGGACTTCCTAAATTTTTGCGTCCTGAGTCCATATTTTAAATCGGTTTAACCTAATTTCATTCGGTTTATTCCGATTTAACTCAATTTCTTATTTCGGTATTTTAAAACTTACCGACTTCCAATTACATCAAATAAACTCGAAATTGTATTATTTCTTCCTTATTGCTCGATATATCATAATTACATATTCAAATGACATATTCGGAAAGAAATAACACAAAAATTCGGGTCTTACATTTTCTCCCCCCTTAAGAAATTTGGTCCTCCAAATTAAAACCAAGTCAATCCTCGAAGAGTCGGGGGTACTTCTCCCCCATCAGGCTCTCTAACTCCCACGTAACGTCCTCTGAAGTGTGGTGTTGCCAGAGAACCTTAACAAGCGGAATCGTCTTTGACCTTAACACCTTCTCCTTCCTATCCAGTATCCGGATCGGCTTCTCTACATACGACATATCATCATTGATCTCCAATGGCTCATATCGAATCACATGTGCCAGATCTGGATGGTACTTTCAGAGCATCGATACGTGGAAGACGTTATGAATACCTGCTAGCTCAGGTGGTAATGCTAGCCTGTAGGCCTTATCTCCCACTCGCTCTAGTATCTCAAATGGTCCGATATACCGAGGGCTCAACTTACCCTTCTTACCGAACCTCATAATCCCTTTCGAGGGAGAAACTCTCAAGAACACTGAATCACCTACAGTGAACTCTAATGGCCTCTGTCTCATGTCAGCATAACTCTTCTGTCTGCTCTAAGCTGTCATCAATTTCTCACATATCAACTGAACAACCTCAGAGGCTTGCTGCACTAAATCGGGAGCAAAAACTTTCCTATCACCCACTTCTTCCCAACCAACAGGAGAACGACACCGTCTGCCATACAATGCCTCATATGGTGCTATCTCGATACTCGAGTGATAACTGTTATTATAAGCAAATTCGGCTAATGGAAAGTGATCATCCCAAGAGCCTCCAAAATCCATAACACTCGCTCTCAACATATCCTCAAATGTCTGGATGGTCCTTTCTGACTGACCATCGGTCTGAGGATGGAAAGCAGTACTGAAACTCAATCGGGTTTCCATTGCTTCTTGGAATTATTCCTAAAATTGAGAAGTGAAGCGGGAATCCCTATCCGATACGATGCTCACTGGAACACCATGTAGCCTCACAATCTCCTGTATATACAACTCTGCCAAACTACTCATAGTATCAGTGGACTTCATGGCTAGAAAGTGGGTGAATTTCGTCAGTCTGTTAACCACTACCCAGATAGCATCATGGTTCCTCTTGGTCCTCGATAATTCTATGATGAAATCCATGGTGACATGCTCCTATTTTTATGTTGGTATTGGTAGAGGCTGTAATAACTCTGCAGGCTTCTAATGCTCTACCTTCACTTGCTGACATACTAGACATCTTGCCACAAACTTTGTGATAGCTCTTTTCATGCCTGACCACCAATACACTTTTCGGAGGGTTTAGTACATCTTATTACCTCTCGAATGCAATGTGTATCTTGATGAATGAGCTTCTATCAATATCAATCTCTTTAACTTAGGGTTATCGGGAACGCAATTTCTGCCTCTAAACCTCAGTAGGCCATCATCACTCACACAAAAATCGGCCACCACCCCTCTGAATCTGACTAACCCGATCATCACACAGCGGATCGGCTAGCTGAACCTGACGTATCTAGTCAATCAAATCCGGTTCCACTCGTAGGCTAGCTATCACACAATCTCTGTCAATATCAAGAGGGTCTATATCCAACCTGAGGTGAGCAAACTACTCGAGCAGCTCATATTCCCTGACCATCATGTGCGATACCATTCCAAGGCTCTTTCTACTTAGGGTATCAGCCACAACATTAGCCTTTCCTAGATGGTACAATATCTTGCACTCATAATTTTTTTTTAAAGCTCAATCCATCGTCTCTGCCTCATATTTAACTCTAACAGATATTTGAGACTCTTATGATCTGTATACACCTTAAATTTCTCACCGTATTAGTAGTGGCGCCATATTTTCAATGCAAGTACCATGGCTGCCAACTCTAAATCATGGGTCAGGTAGTTCCTCTCATGGTCCTTAAGCTGTCTAGATCCATAGGCTACTACCTTCCCGTCCTGTATCAACACACAGCCTAGTCCCTGTCCTGATGCATCTGTGTACACTGAGTAACCTCCTGAACTGGTGGTTATGGTGAGAATAGGTGCGGTGGTCAGTCTATACTTTAGCTCGCAAAAACTTTTCTCACACTTATCATCCCACTCGAATACCACATCTTTTCGAGTAAGACGTGTCAATGGAGCAGCCAGCTTAGAGAATCCCTCGACAAATCGTCGGTAATAACCTGCTAAACCTAGAAAATTTTGGATTTCTATAACCGTTTTGGGTCTTTCCCACTTTACCACAGCCTCTATCTTAGACGGATCCACTGATACACCGTCTCTTGAGACTACATGACCTAAAAATGATTTTTCACTGAGCCAGAAATCACACTTATCCAGTTTAGCATACAATTCCTAATCTCGGAGGGTCTGCAATACTGTTCTCAAGTTCCCTGGACTCCGAGTAAACCAATATGTCATCTATAAAGACAATCACGAATCTATCCAGGTATGGCTTAAACACATCATTCATTAAGGCCATAAACGCTGTAGGAGCATTCGTCAAGCCAATTGGTATAATCAAAAATTCATAATGGTCCTACCGGGTCCTGAACGCTGTCTTGGGTACATCTCCACTCCGAATTCTCAACTGATGTTACCCAGACCTCAAATTAATCTTCAAAAAGATTTGTACTCCCTAGAACTGATCCAATAGATCATCTATCCGTGGAAGGGAATATTTGTTCTTAATGGTATCCTTGTTCAACAACCGGTAATCAAAACACAGTCGGAGACTCCCATCTTTCTTCCTTACACACAGAACCGGTGCTCCTCAAGGTGATACACTCGGTCTGATAAACCCCTTGTCCAATAGCTGTTGCAACTGTTTCTTTAGCTCCTTTAATTCCATTGGAGCCATTCTATACAGTGGTTTGGATATCGGTTCAGTTCCAGGCACCAAATCAATACAGAATTCCATCTCTCTATATGGTGGCAATCCTGGTAACTCTTTCGGAAAGACATCAGGGAATTCTCGCACCATTGGGATGTCAACATATCTGGATACTCCTTATCCAAATCAACCACATAGGCTATAAAATCTTTAACACATCACAATCACATTTAATTAGTAAAATCATCTATCCTTGGAAATAATTTACTACTTCTTTTATTACTTTGCAAAGCTTAAAATATGTTTTTCAGGGGTAGGAAACATTACTGTCTTAGCATAACAGTATAAGACGGCTTGGTTTACAGCTAACCAATCCATTCCTAATATTACATCAAAATCTCTTATGTTTAACAAAATCAAATTGGCTAACATCTCCTTTCCCTTACTTTCAGTTTACAACCACTACAGATAAATTCTGTCATTACATTCTCTCTAAGTGGAGTACTTATAAGTAACGTCCTACCTAGAGGTATAAGTATTACATGTTCAATCAATTTACATGCAAAGGTAGGCGATGTGAATGAATGCGTGGCACTAAGACCAATCAATGCTAATACTTTAAAATCAAAGACTAGGATAGTACCTTTTATCACATCCTTAGACGTCTCTGCAGAAACTTGGTCCAAAGCAAACACTCGCCCACGACCAACAGCTTGCTTCCCTTTCTCTTCAGCTGTGGCTTTCCTTTGAGGTATAGGTGCCTCAACTGTGCCCTGCTTTACGGCATCTATAGCATAATCTAGTCATAGGGCATGGTCTACTCCCATGATATCTACCACACATCCAACATTGCTCGGTGGTAGCTCTGGGTCCACCAATAACAATACCCGTAGCCCTCGGTACTGGATGAACTAGAGGCTTCACAGGCCCCTCTTGCATCTCCTCAACTTTAGGTCCCTTAACGAATAACCTTCGGCCCTTTCGAAACCTTCTATCATCAGCTGACCTCTTATGGTCTCTATCTTTGCCCTTACCACTCTTACTCAGCTCCTAGGCATGCAGCTCAAAATCTTGCTCACATAGCTGAGCTCTGCATACTGCCTCGTCATAGATGGTAATGTCCAGTGGAGCTAGTCGAGCTCTAATGGAAGGTCTCAATCCCTCTAGGAATTTCTTAACCTTTCTCTCTTCCAGGCCCATGGTGACTGTATCATATTTACCCAGGGATGTGAATCCAGACTCATACTCATTCATTGTCTGATTCCCCTGAGTCAATGTTATGAACTCCATTTGCATCTTTCTCCATGCAATGGCTGGAATGTACTACCTTCAAAAGGCATCCAAGAATATGTCCCAAGTCACAACTGGGTGTTGTACACTCAACATCGGCTGTGTGGCCATCCACCAATGCTCGGCCTCATCCTCTAATACAAAAGCCGCAAAGGTGACCTTCTCTGTGTCAGAGCAATGGAAGAATTGGTACAGTTTCTCCATACTGCGTATCCAATGCTCAGCTGACACTGGGTTCTTCACCCCACTAAACGAAGGTTGTCTGAACTTACGGAACTCTCTTAGTCTTCCCAAATCACAATCATAAATTCCCTCTCCACCAACCTGTCGTGGAACTACAGGATCCTCAACTGGTGAGGGAATATCCTGAACTGGGTGAGGTGCAGGTATCTCTGTCTCTGTAGCTTGAGGTCTCGATACAGGCAGTGTTGGCTCATCTCTCTTAAGTGCAGCAGCCTAACCAATAGGGTTTTCCCTTCTACCCTTCATCTAGGCCATAGCTTGTGTAAAGATCTCCATAACCACGTCTACACTGCGCTGTAACTGTGCTATACGGGCCTCAGCGGCCTCACTAAGCTCTGGTGGATCTCTACTAGAACTAGACCCACTATGCTTCTCGGGCTCATCTCTATGCCCCTGAGAGCGTGAACTCTCTCCTCTACGATTACGTCGTCTATCGGACATCCTGCATACTCAAATAAGTGTCTCAGTCACATTTTCTAGCTTGGTATACATATTTGTATCCTAATAATACACAGTACTTTAGGGATGTATAATTTCCTAATGACTCACATCAGACCAACACTGCTCTGATACCATTCTGTCACGACCCCTACCCTCTTCTCGTGAACTTACCTTACTACTTACCACTTACAGTTGAGCTGTGAGTCAAATCTAATCCACCTCTCATATAAATTCATTATAATAAATGAAAGAAAATAGAAACTGGACTGTTATAACTATGCGGAAGCGTTTATCTCAGTTTCTATTAATTTATACATCTCTTTCGTACAAAATAATACTAGACTGTGCATTAATTTACAGGATACATTTTTTTTTTGCATCTTAATAGTGTATACCTCTCTATACTACTGGATAACTAGAGAACATCGTAGCAGGGACGACTGCAGTACTCACTACTGCGTAGTATCTGTGGAGGAGAAATAAGGGGGTGAGCATAACGCGTTCAGTAAGGAAAATATGCAAGCAGGTAGATAACCACACTATCTACATGCTAAAATACATATATGTTCATTTTCCTTATAAGACAATATGCATGTTCTTTAAAAAAACTTCCATCAATGCGAAACCATTAATTCGCTAGATGGTATATGCATATCCACACAGTTCATCATTTAAAAACACAGGTTTAACTTCACACAATAGCATACAGCTTCAGATAAATCATCTTTCAAAACCACACAGGTTTACATAGCATAATCTATTTACACAAATCACATATAGAAAATGCTTTATACTTTGTAAATCAGTTACATGTTGAGACATAAATCATGGATTAACATATCCCCAGACACACAGCAAGGGAAGATATTTGTCACCTCACACAGTAGTGACAATCAAGACTTATCAAGACATATGGCCATAGTCAAATTCCAGGCAATCACGGATCAGGTGTGCGGGAATCCAATGCTTAGGGAAGCGGATCAACCATCCCGTCAGCTCACTAAGATCACTAAGATATCATAGTACATCGTACTCCGTGGTTTACCTCTCGGTACAGCGTACTTCGAGGATCCTTATATATTGTGACATAGCTGAGGAGACCGAGTAATCTCTAGGTCTACCACCTCAGTATCACTATCATCTATTTCCATGTCTCAAAATCACATGCAAGCAGGTCAGTGCAAGAACACCTAGCATCACACGACGGCTGCAGCACGGTTTATCCATCACACAGCAATATCATAAACTCTCGTGCGAGTTCTCGACTGGAACACACAGTATAATCGAGGCATTAAGCACAGTTTTGCTTATCACATAGAAGCTTAAGAGACTACGTGCGAGCAACTCAGAGTAGAACACATTATATCTGAGGCATCGAGCACGAATGCGAGCTCTCAGATGGAACACACAGTATTACCGAGGCATCAAGCACTACTGTCTCATCACTTTAAATCGAGAGGGTCACATGTGAGCATAACCAGAGCAAGATCAATAAGAAGTACTCTATGGCTCCAACATGATTCCCAAAATCTAGTGCAAGTAGCTCGAGTGGAATCACACAACGTCACTTGAGGCATCAAGCACTCTTTTGTTTTTCTTAAAATCCCTTTTTAAAATAATGTGCGAGCGGGGCTGGTCAATCTACCGTTGCCTCTCATGCTCTAGCACGATTTCATACAGAAAAGAATAGAAAGGGCTCCATGTTGAGTCATGAGTGAGAAGGCAATTCTCCCTTCTGTCACTCTTTAAAACACATTACATGTACTTGGTTAAACCGGGAGCCTGTCTATTATCATTCTTTCTCAAAACGTTTGTAAAACCTCTTTTCACACAAGCATAGAAGTCATGCAACATTTGACTTATTCTTATACGTAGTTTTCTACTTAGATATATCGATATCTATGTATTTATCGCATACATTGCACACAGCAGATAGGAAAACATACGTATAGCTATCTCTATAGCTTACATAAGTCCCTTACCTCGAATTGTGTCGACTGCAAATTCAATTTCCTTGATCCCCTCAAATTACGCAGTCTACTTGGCTCCGGATGTATTCTCGAAAGCCGAATCTTTCCTTGGTGGCACGTAAGTCTAGATCCGCTCGAACTTGTACACGTCGCCTACCCTTTTTTCGCTACACAGCAATATATATTTAAACCGGTTAATTTTGGTCTAAAATAAATTCAAATTAATTATCTGAAAAATAATTCGACCGATTTTTGATCACTTACCAGTCTACTGCTGTGCCGGGATAACATTAAATTTTTTTTCAAATTTTTTTCTCTCTCCTCTTTTCACACTGAACCGGTCCGATCCGGTTCAGTGGCTAGTTGGTCGTTGCTAGCATTTTCGGTTGATTCCCGAGGTGGGTCGGCCACCGTTGAGTGAGCCTCGACTTGGGGAAGGTTTGCCTGGCTTGGCTCGACCCAGATCGCCATCGGCTCCGACGAATCCTTCTTTCTCTCCCACAGCCTCTCCCTCGTCGATCTCCCTTTTTCGGCCATCCCACGGAGCGTGACGGCTCCCAGACGCTTCCTTAGTGCCAGTTGTCACTCGCCGGTGGTCTCGCGCTCTCCTGCGCCGGTTGTTGCTCACCGGAGACGGAAGGCAGGCATCGGGCTTCATTTCCTCGGGTCCTCGCGTTTTTCTTCCAATTTCCTTTTTTTTTCAACTTTCTGTTTTTTTTTTCAAATTCCTTCTTCTTCTTTTTTTTTATATATTATATTATATTATATTGTACTATAATATAATATAATATAATACCCAATTAAATAATATATTTTAATATAATATTATTATAATAATAATAATAAACAATTATTTTATATTATTATAATAATATCATATTACCATAATGTATTTTTATACATTAATATTCATACACGTGTACATATATTTTATTTAATTTTGCTTCAAAAAATAGATATATATGTACATCACATTCTATTTTTATTAGTTCTCCAGAAATATAATTTTTTCTCTTTATTTCGGAGATAAATTCCTATTGTGGGGAAATTTTCGAATTATCATTTTCGGACTAACTTTCCTTCTTGGACTCCCTATATTTTTGCGTCCTGAGTCCATATTTTAAATCGGTTTAACCTAATTTCATTCAGTTTATTCCGATTTAACTCAATTTCTTATTTCGGTATTTTAAAACTTACTGACTTCCAATTACATCAAATAAACTCGAAATTGTATTATTTCTTCCTTATTGCTCGATATATCATAATTACATATTCAAATGACATATTCAGAAAGAAATAACACAAAAATTCGGGTCTTACATCGCATCCTGCTCCATCCCCTGCAACATAGCACAACACATCACCAACTACTTCAAGCTTCAGTTCAGCACTGCTCTGCTACGCATGTCCCAGCATTCAGCTGCAGCATGGCACCTCTTCAATTTGCGTTAACCTCCCTGCAGTGATATAAGATCAGTCACTGCTATTGCTGCTTTTCATTCTCTGCACCTCGGCAGCAAGCTTATTGCATGGCTGGTCATGCGGTAACCATCGTCCCAGATGCAGAAGGTATGCTGTGTGCTTGTGGGATATCTGATATGCCTGCTACCACTATACTGGAGATAGGTGCATGTCCAGGCAGTGTCCTTTTTGCTAATCTGCTGCTACTAGATCCCAAAAACGATTGAAGCAGTCACGAAAAAATGAGAAAATGATGTGAATATGTGTGGCTATGTCCTGCCGTCTCCTACAACTAAAATCATGCTCTTGTCTAACAACAATTCTTGATTATCTAAAGAAAATCGTGAAACAAAAAGAAGCTAAGTAAACTAATAGCAAACCAACAGAAATCAACACATTCACAACATGGACAAATGCACATAACCAAAAAAATGAAAGTGAAGAGTAAATGATTAAGAAAACAGGGGAGAACAGAGGGGTGGGTTGCTGATCCTGTCCACTACAAAGCTCACGGTCTGGCCAACGTTACTGTGCCCGATTCAGCTAGTACACCAGCAAGCTCAGCTCTCTCGCGTTGCTCTTCTGCTCCGATCACTGGAGTACATTACACGACCCCAGTCGCACCATGTCCAGCAGTCACAACCCATCTTCAGCAACCACAAACTGCAGGCAGCACCCCCCTCAAGGTGCTTTCCTGCCCCGACCTTGCACACTCAACACTAGTTAAGGACCGAAGCAATCAACAACAATGCAGGGACTAAAATTCAGAAAACGTACAAGCTATAAAAAAAATATATGCACTGTTTAACTACAGCAATGTGACATTCAACAAAATAAAATTGGAGTGCAAAAATTTATATAAGTAAAGTACAGAAGGAAAGGACGATAAAAATAAAAACAAAAATAAAATGAAATTGTGAAACAGGAGGTAAATATTCGAAGAGCAATGAAATGTGCATTAGATTGCTGTCACCAATCTCCACACAATGCTGCATAGCAGCAAACCATCCATGGTGGCGTGCAGAAAATCATCGATACAAAGCTAGTAAAAAGAAATGAAATAGAACTTGTGATACCGTGGATGGAAACTGATGTAAAGAGCATAACAGTGAATCAAAGTGAGAAAAGAGTCATAAATTTAAACTTAGCAAATTAAAAATGGAAGTTTGTATTGAAACCGAGAAGGAAGAAAATATGGTGGCTGTTAAAATAAAAATAACTTGAAACCAACGAGAAAGCTTCTAGTTAAAAACAAGGAAAAAAATAAAACTAAAACTATTCTACCTACACTACTTAGTTATTCTTCAATTGCTATCATGTTCTATTTATACACACACTTAGGGATACAATGGTAATTTTCCATCCTAGATGAGTTGCCATTGTTTGCCCACTTGTCTTCATTTTATTTGCTGTAGAGTAGATATTTCCACGTCATCCGTCTTCTAGTACACTTAGTTATGAGATGTAGCCCGACGATTGTCTTCCAGAGGGTTGGCACGATGTCCATCGATCTTATCGTTTTAGAGCGAATAAAATACTAACACCCGACATCCCACGTGTCCAGATGACCGGTGACTCAGTCTGCAAATTGAAAGTGGTCCAGTTTTCATTAGCCCATTTTCAGCCCATTTTTTATTGAAACGACTGAGTTTCATTTGGATTTAATTTACTTGCACATTAAAGAATTTTAATTAAATAAAGGGGATAATTAACAAAATAAATTGGGGACTTAAATAATTAATTAGAAAATTAAGCATAAATAATTCTATTAAAAATAGAATTATCATAAACCTTTTATCCAACAGCTCCTGCAACTGTCTCTTGAGCTCCTCCAGCTCAACTAAAGCCATGCGATACGGTGGTTTCGATATAGGCTCAGTACCAGGCACCAAATCTATGTAGAACTCCATCTCTCTGTCTGGTGGCAACCCTGGCAATTCATCCGAAAAGATATCTGGGAACTCACTAACCATAGTGATATTTACCAACTCCGGTTGTGCCTTATCCGTATCAACCACGTACGCAATAAAACCTTCACATATCGATTTTTCTCAATCAGCATATCATATTGTTTATTTTAATAGAACTACTATTCTCATTAATTTTCATTAAACTTTACAACATAACTTGTAGGGTTAGGAAACATAACTATCTTAGCGTAACAATCTAAAACAACATGGTTTGCAGATAACCAATCCATTCCTAAGATTACATCAAAGTCGCTCACACTTAGCAATATTAGATTGGCTGTCATATCCTTTTCCCCTACTCTCAACTTGCAATCGTTAAATACATACTCTACAAGCTGACTATTATTCATTGGCGTACTAATCAACATCATCATACGTAAAGGTGTATGCTCTACATGTCTTGCTAACTTACATGCAAATGAAGGCGATACAAATGAATGCGTGGCACCAGGATCAAATAAAACATTTGCTTCAATATCATAAATCAGGATGTTACCTCGTATCACATCCGATAAAGCATCAGCTGTGCCCTGGTCAAAGCATGTACACGCCCTTGACTAATCACTTGCTTCCCCTTCTCCTCTACTGTCGCTCTCCTCCTCGAAGCAGAAGTATCAATTGGAGCTCTCTCTAGCTCCCTGCCCTTCAGTGGAGCAGTCTCAACCATCTCCGAGTAAGCTCTTGCAATATGCCTTGGTTTCCCAGATCGAAAACACACTATAGAAGTCATCCTACAAGGTCTACCTCTATGATGTCTACCATATCTACTGCACTGCTCAGTCATAGGCCTCTATCCTCCAATGATAATATCCTTCGCTGGAGCTATGGTCGGATAAGTAGGAGGTCTAGCAGGTCTCTCTCATACCTCCTCAATCCGTGGCCTCTTACCGAAGAGTCTCATCCCTCCTCAATAACTAAAACCTCTATCTCTAGCCGACCTCTTCCTTTCTCTATCTCAGCTTCGACTAAACTTCCCAAACTCGGAAGCATTCCTCTCATAATCCTGCTCACACAGTTGCACCCTGCGCACTATCTCCTTATATGTGGCTATATCCAATGGGACCAATCTGGACCGTAGAGCCGGTCTCAGTCCATCAATAAATCTGTGAACCTTCCTGGTCTCACTATACATGGTGTCGAGGTCATAGCTTACCAAGGATAAGAATCTAGTCTCATACTCATCCTTTGACAAACTCCCCTGGTTCAGTCCCAAAAACTCAGCCTGTAGTTTTCGCTGTGCGGTATCTAGAACAAACTGCCTCCAAAAGGCATCCAAAAATATCCTCCCAACTGATATCCGTATGTCGTGCTCTCAATATGGGTATGGTGGACTTCCACCAATGCACGACAGATCCCTTTAGTAAGAAAGCAGCAAACGCGACCATCTCTGATGTTGTACACTCGAAGAATCCATATAGCTTCTCCATCTCTCCAATCCACTCCTCAGGAGCAACTGGGTCCTTAACCCCACTAAAAGATGGAGGTCTAAACTTCTAGAACTGTCGCAACTGATCCAGTTCACATCCGTACCGCAAACCACTACTACTCTGTCGCGGTGCAACAGGAGAAGGCGTATCTTAAATTGGTGGGGGTGTAGAAGTATCTGTAGGCTGTGGAACATGTGTAGGCTGTACAGTTGTGTCAGGTGCAACTGCCTGTCAACTCGTAATCCCTGCATCTTGTCCCTGTCTACTTGGCACCGTCTGTGCCAACATCTCCACTATCATCTCTAGGCTACTCTCTAACCTCGTGAAATTTACCTCAGCACTCTCTAGTACCTCAGTAGTAACTGGAGTCTCATGGGTAGGTAATGGCTCCATAGCAATTAGGCTCTCAGGCCTATCACTACGGCCTCGAGCTCTACCTCTAGTCCCTCTACAACTACGGGTATTCACCATATAGGCTCGATTCCTGCATTCATAATCATGAATTAGTCTATTTCCCATCATCTATACACATTCGTATCTAAACACAGTACAGTTATATGGGGATGTACACTTTCCTAGTTACTAACATCGACTCACATTGGAACAACTCCCGCTCTAATACCATTCTATCATGACCCTCCGTGACTTAACCAAAACCATTATAAATTTATAAATTTTTTTCTTTTTACTTACCTTTATCCTTATCAACAGTTAGGTTGTGATTCGATGTCAAGGTCCTCGCTCACCATACCATCCATGATCATACATACATGTCAATATACAATCTACTGACTGTAATTTCTTGTATAACATAAGTGAGATTCTATAAAGTCTAATACAAATACATCCCCCATAATTTATATCTTTTACATCACTGTGCTGTTTATATGTTTAGATACAGAACCGTACAAAATATGTATACCCGTCGATCGATTGGAAAAGGCAGCAAACAACAAGAACACTATCCCTCTTTTAAAATCGCTATACTGCTGATGCTCTGTAGAGAGGTGTAAAAAAAGGGGTGAGCTCACAGCTCAGTAAGGAAATCAGGCAAGCAAGTAGACATCTACACTATCTACTCAAAATAATGTTATGCCTCGAAAACATCATTTCCTTAACTCACTTTAAAAGCATATCTTTAAATATATATATATATATACTTGTATAGATTAAATCTCATATACATAAATCATGCTTAGTTCTCAAATGTAGGCATTTCGTGCAAAACAATGCACCAGTATAATTTCACAATGCCTTTAGAGAAATCATGCCATTTGTATTCAAATCATACTAAATATGGCATTTAAATCATTCACAACACAACAATTGAATTCTGACCCATCCCTCAGGTCTCTCCGTATAAAATCAATCAATCAAGTGATATATCATGTGAGACTTGCAATAATATCCTGGACTATGGCCATATCCTATAATGTGATCCCAGGCAACACAGTACACGGTGTGCGGGGCAATCACTGCTGCAATGGGAAGGGGGTCAGTCCATCACAACCTCCAGCTATAAACTCCTCAACACAACAACACCACACGGTACAGTGTACTCCATGCCACTCGAATGGTATGACGTACTCTATGGACCCTACCTCACAGTCGGGGAGCCATAGGTCTTAGCCATCAAACCATGGAATATAAATACCACGTCTCTAAATCCACACGTGAACATCTCTATAGTGTAACACTCGGTCTACATGAGGAAATCAGCATTGTTTTCAACATGTCTTATATATCACAGTAAAACTACAGTGCACGGCTTTGAGGGTGACTCATAGTCGACACTCCGCTCAAACACTGTTTCACAGCACAAACTTAACTCTAGTGCGAGTAAACCTCCAACAACTAGGTCATGCATAGTTTATGTCTCAAATTAAGTATGAGCAATCGCTCCAGTACCATGCTATGCACAAAACTCATCAAATAAAGTACGAGCAATCCCTCAAGTACTATGTCATGTATAAATCATGAAGAATCGAGTACGAGCAACGCTCTAGCACTCTGTCATGCATCTCATGTAAAATTTAAGTACGAGCAATAACTCCAACACTCTATCATGTATAGATCATATAAAACTGAGTACAAGTAATAACTTCAGCACTTTATGATGTATGTCATGGAAATCTAGAGCAAATCATACATCAGCACTAGTATATGTGGAAAATATAGGAAATCAAGTGTGAGCTGTGCTCTAGCACGATTTATTCTCACATAATAAGATAGATGGCTCTTTAAAAAGGGATGATTTTCAAAACATCAAAATCAGCACTATAAAGTGTGCTTAATTCACATAAACCTTAAAAACATTTGCCCATCTATTTACTCTTCTGCTAAACAGCAGTTAAACACTCAAAATTTGTGGTTTCCATACTTTTTACAACTTTTCCCAAAAGTTGACTTTTTTCCTAACTAAGGGCAAAATCATAATTTGCCACTATCAGGTTGCTATAATTATTATTCACTTTCTCTGACCCTCAGACTTTTTATGTGAATGTAAAAGCATACGAAAATACGAGCAGACATCTCTAACTATTCACGAAAGTCCCTTACCTTGGATCACGTTAAGTGACCTCACTTCCTCGTTGTTACTCAATCTCGCAGTCCGATCAGCTCTCAATGTAAACTTCGAAGTTGTAAATAACCATTCACTAGGTTAATTATACTTTTCATATTGTATTACACATTTAATACAGTCTATTTCACTTAATGGGCTTTAATAAACCTTAATAGGCCTAACTTTGCCTTAAACCCAATTCTATGTTACTAATCATTTTCGTTGGGCCTATTGGGCTTGTGGGGCTCACCAACTCTTATTGGGCTTATTCGAGACCCATTAGATTACATTAGGCTAAAACTAATTAGGCTTGGCCCATTGGACCTCTCGGCCACATGCCGTCGGTCACACCATGCCATGCCCCCCCATGGTCATTTGCTAGCTAATTTCACTTAGGAATTTTCACAAACACTTGGTTGGCAATGTTCTTAAGCTTCACTTAGTTCATTTAGGCATTTTATCAAACACCTTGATTGCCAACTTAATTCATTCATCAATTGATCAAATTGATTAATTCCAACTATACCATGATCATTAACACATGTATATTAACGCATTCATGCCTTAAAATCATATGGGCATTCATCAATTTATCACTACTCACTCTTGGCCAATTCATTTTCATAGTGATTCCATGTGTTTCAATGCTTAAAACATATACCAATCTGCTTAGAACCATTCATACATTAACATATATGAATTTGAAAGCTTGAAATTATACCTAGTATTTACGTTCACACTAAACCGAAACTTTGAAACCTCTCGGTTTGCTCACTATGGTTCCTTGGTAGCCAATTACAACATATGTTAATCCTCACTCAATTTGAAACAGCTTTCATAAAGATTGCAAGTTCCAAATATGCCTTTTTCCTAGTGATTTCTAGTGAGAGAAAGCTTGAATATATGTGTTTCAATGGTTTTTTCGTGTAGCCGAGAATGATGGGTTGAAGAAGACCATGTGTTGGCTGATTTTATAAGCCAATTACTTAGCCATTAGGTCTTACTTTCCAACCATCAAGTTTGACTTAAATTAATTTACGTAATGGTTACCATTAGCCATAGTTACCTTTTACTAATGGGCTTGATTTTAATCCATATGGGCCTTACATTTGGGCTTCTTGATTTGGGCTTTCATAATGGGCTTTCAGGCTGAAATTTTTACTATACATCGGGTCTTCAATTGTCTAAATATTTGGCCTTCCCATCGGTCCAATAATTCGGTCTAATGGACCTAAGAAATTCGATCTACACTTATTATACCTTAATGGGCTTTAAAATCTTCACTTCGGCCCATTACGTTTTTATCCATGAAATTTAATCCTAAATTCATCCAATTAAATTTTCTTACTTCAGGGGATGATTACCTTGTATTCTGACTAAAATTATTTTTCCCCAAATTTTTCTCCATACTTAGGTTAATTTTTAACCATGGTTAGTCAACTATAGTAAAAGTCCACTTTTTTCTTAACTATAGTTAACTTTTCTTGACCATTGACTAAGTTTGGCTTTTTCTTAAAAATCTAAAAGTTTCATATTTTATGGTATACACTCTCATCTTTACATTTTAGCCATTTTCGGGAATTGAATATACCTAAAACACCTCAATCGACTTAAAAGGTTCGTTTTGCCCATTTTTTACATTTACTCTACCTCTATGTGTTCGAGACCAAATCCACTGACTTTCCTTATGAGTTCTCTATATCTTCATTTCATAAGTTCTCATCTTCAATCAGAATGATTCAAATCCACTCGGTTTTGCCTGTGGCTCTTGTAGCTTGTATTAGGCTTTTATGTAGTTTATAAGTGTTAAATCATTTCATGTACACTTTAAATCAAGTAAATACTCTTCTTATGATTCAACTATAATAATAGAGTTTTCATACACATAGGAATCATAAGAAACAAGCTACATAAGATACGAGTCTGATATTGAGCCAAAAGAGTGAGAAGCTAAGAGCAAGAGAGTCGCACCCCGAGTTAATCGAGGTAAGGGAATTGTGTGGACTCTTAGAGATATCTATGTGCAATTTGGGTTCATAATGTTTTCCTAGAGTACATGTGATACTAGGAAATGAAATTGGGTGATTGAAGGGCAAAGAGTTAGGATTTGAGAAATGTGCATGAAAACAAAAGCATGATGCTTTGAAAACCTTGTTTTATTGCTTTTTAGCAAGTGATTGGTAGGTTGGCTAACATTTAAAATGGTTTGCAAAAGAAATGATTTGATTTAGTTGATAACCATGTTTTGCAAAGAATTGAGCCACCTACATGGATTTCGTGAGAATGAAAGCGTGCTAGAGTATGACTCGCACGAGATTTGATGTGTTTTCACATGCATGAGTGCTAGAACGTAGCTCGCACTAGTGTTCACATGGATTTCTATGATGTTGTGCTAGAGTTGAGCTCGCACAAACGTTATACTAGTTTTGGCATGGTACTGGAACATAGCTCGCATTAGATACCATCATACTTTTTGTCTTGCTTGAGATTACTCGCACGTGATTTTATGACATGATTGATAGTTGTGCTAGGAGCTTCGGGTAGACTAGTTGTCGCACTAATTAAATAGGCTCGCACGTGCATTTTGAGATGTGACGTGATATGATCTGTTGATATGGGTCCACGGAGTACGTTATACCGTGCAAGTAGCATGGAGTACGTTGTACCGTGTTGAGATTTTGATGTGTCGTCTTCGGACGATGTTTAGATCTGCTATGGACCGACGGGCTGGACGTGACCCACCTTCCGTGTGGAAGTAGATAGTGGTGATACCCCGCACACCTGATCAGTGTAGCCTGCGATCACATGTCCTAGAGGAGATTTCCCTTATTATATTGCCTATCTCACATGTCTATTGTTTTATGAATAAATCCATGTTTGAAATGCTTTGTAGGTCAGGACAGTCTGAGGGTGGGGCTGAATCCTTACGAGTGTTGATTTTATGAGATGAGAAACTGTGATAATGGCTTTAAAGTGCACTGATGCATGATGATTTTTCCATGCCTTATTTATGAAATATGCATGATGATTTATGCCATGCCTTATTTATGAAATATGCATGATGATTTATGCCATGCTTTGAATTTGATTTGTGCACTAACAAATAGCATGATTTGCTTTACATGCCATTAACACAAGCATGAACTAATGCTTTTGAGATGTGAATGAGAAACTGTATGGTTTTGAGCATGGCATCACGATCATGTAGATAGTGCAGTATCTACCTGTTCGCATGATTGCCTTACCGAGCGTGTGGTTTGCTCACCCTCTTATTTTCCCTTCTCTATAGAGATTTGAGTATAGACTGAGAGCGACTGGAGGCTTTCCCTTACGCAAGGTATACACACTTATGTAATTCTGTATTTAAACGTTCTATAGCACAGTAGCATTTTGAATGTAACCATTGGGGATGTAAAGCAATGTAAACACATGTAAACAGCAACTCTGATTTATTTATACAAGTGTTTACTTCTAAATTATAATGCAAATTAAATTGTTGGTTAGATGAGGTAGACATTGAAACACAGCCCAACTGTTGAGGGTTTAGCTAATCATGATCGAGGTAAGGTAAGAATGAATAATAAATAATGTATGAAAAGCGAAAAAAAATTTGTGACGATTTTTGGTAAGTTGAGGGTCGTGACATAAGATTTGAGCAGATATGGAAACAATAATGACATTGTTTAGTCAATGATAGTAGCACAATAATAATGATGATAATTAAAGTATGACCGTAACTTTAAAAATGACTGAGATAGTTTTGGAGGATAGTACACCATCAGTTACCGGGGAAGGAACCCGGGTACAATGAAAAATTGAATAAATTAATTAGAAAGGCTATGTGGATCCTTAAGGAATACTACCATAAAAAAGGTAGTTTTTGTAGCACTGATATTAAAATGGAAAGCCAAGCCTTGATGAAACTTTTCCCTGATATTTTTTAAGGACCCGACATTAGAGGGTCACATAGGATACATCCTTGGATATCATGAGATGGCAACTCATCCTAGATAAAGTATAATGCCAATTATAGATGAAAAGATTGAATTGGACATAAGGTAACAAGTTCGAAAATGAATAAGAGACTGAATTCATGGTTTTGGAGAAGTAAAATTTGGATATGTAGAGTTACGAAATAAAGAAAGTCTGGAACCTCATGAGAGAAACTGATAACCTTAATTCGAGCTAGGTTAGCTCCATCGATGTTACTTATGAGGAAGCAGTGTGCATATAAGATGAATAGTTTTAAGGTTACATGAAAGGGGAAGGTAAAGAGCGAGACAGGAAAAGACCACTTTACTAAAGATAGGAAAGTAGTGGAAAAGTGAAGTCATTGTAGTTGGGAGAATGAATTACTGAATGTATTTTATAGATGGATTTAAGGTTACACTGCTTACATGATTTAAAGGATGGGACGTGTTCAGAGTAAAAGGGACACCTCTATAGACAAAGAGTTTTCCGATACATGTTTGGATGATGCATCAAAGTTATGTCTAGATAAAGAGGATGAAGTTCGAGGTAATTTAGTACTTAGTTTCGAATTAATTATTCGAAATCCATACTGAATGGCTTTAATTTAAATATAAGATCGGAAGAAGTAATTACAAGGATTATAGAAATTTATATGGCCAAGTGATCCACTTTGGAGTGTATAGTCATTAATTGTTAAGGAGTTTCAGATTTTTTGGGTTACGATATGTCAAGAACGAGAGTTAATTGGATTCTCCCAAAATAGAGATTGTAGAACAATAGGAAACACTCAAAACTGCTAAGATGATTCGAAGTTTGAGGTATAAGGAGACTTGGATATATTAATTACGTGTCGAATCTAAGAAGTGTAAATGGTATATGCTTATGCTTTAAAACAAGAGACTTAATTGAAATATGGAAAGAGTTTTATTATAATTTATGTATGAAATGAGACAAGTTTGAAGTGTGATAAATTCTGGATACAAGATTGTAATTGGAATGAGAGATGTACACAACATATGAATATTTTTGGGTATGTGAAATGAGTCGAATTGAGCGAGGGGAACGAAGAATGAGTGGTGACTTAAGGGCAAATGTGAAGTTGTGATAAATTATAGAATTCTATTGATCATGAAGGTTTAAATATTACACTTCACAAAGGCAATCTAATACAGGAAAAATAAGTGACTATGGTTAGTGCTTTTAGCAGAAGTGATTCGGGATGACATTTTATACTTAGGACAAGGACATGAGTTATTGAAATATTTAGTGAACCCCAACTGGAGGTGGTTCCCTACCCATATCGACATGTATATCATGGTAGCTAGCTTGAGATTAGAACCAGATCTGAATGACAGGATCCGACAGGCAGCGTAAGGATAAGCATTACGTAGATACGACTAGTCAGACCCAGTTGGGCTTTGCGACAAATTTTGAAATGAGCTTCGATGATTGTTCAAGTTTAGAGGTAGAATTGGCATTTTCGAGGATGCACAATTAAGGAAGTTGAAGGTCTTTCTTCAAGGTACACCCTACACCAGGAAATGACAAGATGTATCAAAATTTATGAAAGGTATATTAGTAGTCAGGAATAAAGGAAGACGTGGCCAAATTCGTGGCCGATACCTTGTATATCAGCATATTAAGATAGAGTATCAGAACCCCGCAAGGTTGTTACAACCTCTACCGATATTGATCTGAAAATGAGAACATGTCACAATAGACTGTATCATGAAATTGACACGGATGCGTAGGAACCATGACATGATTTAGGTAGTTGTAGACAGATTTATGAAAAACGCTCATTTCTTAGCCATGAGGGCTACAAATACCTTGAGTGCGGTAGCAGAGTTGTATGTACGGGAAATTGTAAGGCTACACGGCGTACCAGTGAGCATTGTATCTGACAAGGGATTCCCAGTTCATTTCACACTTTTAGAAACATTTTCAAGAAGCCATGGGAACCCAAACGAATTTTATCACGGCATTCCATCCTCAAACTGATGGACAATCAGAGAGAACCGTTCTAAACATAAGAGTATTCTGGGAGAAAGGGAAGCTGAGTCCCCATTATATTGGACCTTTCGAGATCTTAGATCGTGTAGGAGATAAAACTTATCTTTTGGTGTTACTGCAAGATTTGTCAAATATCTATAACGTTTTTCACGTTTTGATTCTTCGTGCATATCACCCGAATCCCACACACATAATCAAATACGAGCCACTAGAATTGAAGGAGGGCATGATGTACGTGGAGAAACCGATTCGAATTTTGGACAGGAAGGAAAAAAAAAGCGTTGGGATCTAAGATTATTCTGTTGGCCAAGGTTTTGTGGCGGTACCACACGTCAAAAGAGGCCACGTGGGAATTTGAAAACCTAATGCAATAGGAATATCCGCAGTGGTTGAATACTGAGGTACTATTAAATTTGGAGACCAAATTTCCTAAGGTGGGGGGGATGTAAACCCCCGAAAATTTACGGAATTGGAACGGGCACTAGTGGAATTTGTTCTAATTTACCTTGCCATCGTATAATTAAATTAATCATGCCAGGAATGACAAGATTAGGATAGGCCGGTGAATTTATTTAAAATTCGATTTATGGAATTGAAATAATAATAATGATAATAATAATAATAATAATAATAATAATAATAATAATAATAATAATAATAATAATAATAATAGTAATGATAAGATAAACAATATATGTATATATAGGCATACAATTATTTTGATGTATATATATATAAGTATATATAAATGTATATATAATGAATATATTTTGATTATATAAATATATATAGATGCATTTATAAATTTATTTTAATATATGTATACAAATCTATTTTGATTTTATAAATATAAATGTATGTATATAAAAGTATATAAATGTTTGATTTTGTATTAAATCAAATATATATAAATTAAAATAAAAAAAATTCTAAAAAAAATTGGAAACAGTGCGTTTAGCACTAGGCATAGGACCTACGCCCAGCACTGCGTACACCCTGCGTCCAGACGAGCCTCGCTCCCCAAGCAACAGGTGCCCTACACCGCGTCCCAGTCTGCTCTCTGGGCAACCCAGGCTCATACGCCTGCACCTGTGCTCGCGCCCTGCAACCTGTACCTGCGCCCAGCCTGCACTAGTCCTGCACCCCCGAGCACCCAGTGCCCAGTCTGCTCTACGCCCAGGACCCCTGCACCCGAGCCCCCTTGTACTTTGCATCTGCGTCTACCACTGCACCCCTAGGCATCCTGCCCAGCTCTGCACCAGCAGCATCCCACGCCGAGCACCAGTAAGCACAGTGCGCTAGACCTGTACGCACCCTGCTGCACCCGCCATCACCTGGACACTGACAGCAACAGTCCTGCACCTGACAATGTACCCACTCTGCACCCTTACGCGCCTTTTAGCACGCCACCGTCCTTGCATATATATATATATGCGTGACCTACCACTAATGGCTATAAGAGGGGAGGACAAATCGAGAGAGGAAGGATGGATCGAGAGGAACAATGTAGAGGAGAGAAACAGTAGGCAAGAGGAAACAGGGGAGAGCAGAGGAAATGGGGAAATTTGAGGGTGGTGTTTGGTCGATGATGAAGATGACAATAGTGGGGTAAGGATGAATACGGGAACCAGGAGGCAACGACGTTGAAGCTAGAAAATAGGAGAAGTAGACTGTAAGTGTGAGAGAGACAGTAGAGGAGAACAGGGACGATGATGATGTGGTAGCTGTAAACGATGGGAAGAAATTAGTGATGAGGATGATGACTGGAGCTGGAAGAATGATGATGGCGAACACCATGGTAGAAGGAAGAAAGAGCTCGACGAGGAAGAACCAAGAAAAGGAAGAAGAAGGAGTTCAAAAATGAAGAAGGAGAAAGAAAGGAAGTTATGAGAACTGAGAATTTTGTATACCCAGTTATGAGAATTGTAATTTGGTGTATGTAATTATGATATGTTAATGTACACATAAGTTTTAAATATGATGAAGTCTAAGAAAATGAGGTCTTTAAGTCTTGAATGTGTATGGATTGATTTATGGACTATAGGGTAGATTTTAGGAAGTTTTACATCAAGTTTTTTGGAAATTGATGCAGTAGCAGTACAATCTGTGAAGGCCAGATCGATCTCCAAGGATGAGAGATCGATCTCATGGCTCCAGAATGCAGAAAATATCCCACAACTGATTGGCAGAGCGATCTCATATGCAAGCAGATCGATCTCCAAATGTTTCTGTAAAAAGAAGATCGATCTCCTAAAGGAGCAGATCGATCTCATGAAGTATTTTGTAAACAGAAGATCGATCTCCTCAAGGAGCAGATCGATCTCAAGAAGCAATTATGAGATCGATCTCACCTCACGAGAGATCGATCTCATAGGCATAAAATTACCCCAAAACGTTCCCAAATTCAAAGAGAGATCGATCTCATCAAGGACCAGATCGATCTCCTACCGTCGGCCTATATAAAGACCCCTTTGTTTTTTTGGAAATCGATCTCTCTCTCTCCAAATCACCATTTTTGCAACCCTAGCTTTCTCTCTCCTCTAAAACCTCTATTTTCGTCCAAATCTTAGGCAGAGGCAAGAAGGAAATTTGTTCCTCGTCCAAATGAGAACAACATACTTGGAAATCGAAGGACGAATTGAATCGAGGTGTGAATAGAACTCTCCATAAGTTTTGGGTAAATTTCTAAGCTTTAATCTTTGATATTAAGGTGATTTTGGAGATTGTGACTATGAGTGTTGTGATAAAATAGCTATGAAATGATTAGAGTTGATGAAATTGGGATTTTGTTGGCATGATGATGATATTATACAATTTGTGGTAATTTTAGGATTTTGGCTATATTTAGAATCGAGGCAATGAGGTGATTTTGGAATGGATATTATGCATGAAAAATGTAGGATTTGAAATGTAGTGGATGAGAATGTGGATTAGGATAGGAATATGAGAAAAATGAGGTTTGTAGTATTTAACGAGAATATGAGCAAATATGTGCTCGATGATGTGATTGAGATGAATTATTGATGTTTTAGCATCGTTTGGACAGCCTGAGAGTTCCAGAGAGGAATGCGAGACTAGTCCGTCGTTTGGGGGAATGATTGCACTATGCGAGGTGCAACTAGGTAAAGGAAAACTTAAACTCATTTATGTATGCGATTTTGTGATGATATTGTAGTATGAAATGTGATTTGAGAAAACAAGCATGTTTTTATGAGTTGTGATTGAGTTGTTGCACACATTTTTATAGCCGGTTAGAGCCTAATTTTTATGAGTTGTAAACTAAATGAGAAATTGTTTTACAACCGTTTTGAATTTAAAAAGGTGAAAAGTTATTTGGGCTCTACGTTATGGCGCACTGAGATTTGAGAAATGTGTACATGGTTTTGTCGGTTTGAGCTCGGTTTTGACATTTTTGTGTTGAGTATAAAATGGTTTTGAGATGAATTTTATGAGAAAAACCATTATGAGCGCTACGTAAAGGCAAAACAGTTTTATATGATAATGGCTATTACTGACACTTAGGCGTGTCATGTTGAATACACATCAGGTTTTGCTCTCGTAGCATGTAAGGTCGGGACGTGCTCTAGTAGCACGTAAGACCAACACCTCTGTTCTAGTAATGCGAGATGACCCCGCTCCGCGGTAGCGATGGGTAGCATTGCTTTGATAGCATGTAAAGTCGGGTCTTACTTTGATAGCATGAAAGACCAATGGCTGTACAATGCTGATCAAGTCTACAACGAACCATAGCCATGGGTGTATTATTGTTGACAAAATCCCTCGATTGGGGATGTCCGCCAAGGGGATGAGTTCAATCATTTTGATGTGCCATGCCGAATTTTTATATGAGTTTTATTTGCCTAGTCTTGTTTTACACATGAGATTGTGTTTGGTGGTTGCGCCACGTGCATTACTATTACAGTGATTTTATCACGTTTTATGAGAAAAGCCATTATCGCATCTTGTTTTCTACATGCTTGTAACTATGATTTTATACTGAGCCATTTATTATCATGCTTCTGCATGAGCTTTGAGAAATGAGTTGAGATGATGTTTTGATTATTCATGCTACACTTTTGTACTGAGTTTATTGGGTTTTCACCTTCAAGATAAAATGATCGTGCTGTGCAAATCATTATTTTGTTAATGAATCCCTTACCCCTTACTGAGCAATTTAGATGCTCACCCTGTTTTATCTCCCCCCCCCCCCCCAGATTTTTTCAAGTGAAGAGAGTTTTCCTGCGACGTACGGAGTAGTGGCTAGTGGAGGACTTGAGCTTTAGGCCACATATTATACTTGAGATATATTTTAATATTTCATGTACAATATTATGTTTACAGACACTTGATGAACAATATGGGATGTATTAGGATTTATTAATTAGAAACTGAGGAATGTATATGATGTGACATGTAAATTGGATGATGAGATCCTGAGGTTAAAGTTCTATAACATATATATATATGATGATGCATGACACTGCAAAGGAATGCACCCAAAATTGTGAAATGATGTAAAAAAATTTTAAATTTGCCCTGTTTTTCGCGCTTTCGGGGCGTCACAGAGTTTTTTTGGTATCAGAGCTTAGGGTGTTTAGTACTGTTGGTGTCAGTCAAGTGAAATAGCTTACATCCCAAGTTTCTATATAAGTCTAGTCATGAACTTAAATTGAGGATTGAGATTTCAATCAAGTTTAATGTGTATGCGCAGGAAACGTATTGAGATTGAGAATGAGTGGACGACAAGGTCGTTTGAGAAGGCAAGCAGAGCCACCTCCGCCACCTCCGCCACCTGCCCCACAACCGGAGAGTCCTAACTCTCGATTTAACCAAATTGAGCATAATGTGCGGCAAGGTTTGAGCAAATGACAGCGCTATTCACGCTACATTTCGGAGTTAATACCTCGGGTACTACTCCTACACCACCATAAGGACCTCCCATGCCCCCAATACAGATGGCCCTGGTTCCTCCTGTTACTCAGCCTAATGACAGAAGTATGGTCCGACTGAAGGACTTTTTAAAAATGAATTCACCCGCATTCAAAGGGAAAAAGGATCCGGCAGAGGCTGAGGAATGGCTGACTGAGTTAAGAGTTATATTTGACTATTTGGGATGCACTGATGCTGAGAGGGTCAGTATGGGCACTTACATGTTGAAAAGGAGAGCTCGAGATTCATGGGGTACTACCCAGGGTATTTTGATGTCCAGCCAGGATGTGATTAGCTGGGATGAGTTTCAAATAGCTTTTAGAGCCCAATATGTACCACGAGCTGCTCAAAGAAGGAAGCAGGCAGAGTTTTTGAATCTGGTACAGGGCGATATGTCTGTGGATGATTACGAGAGCTGATTTATCGCTCTATTGAGATATGATCCAGAGACATTTAAAAATGAAGAGCTCTGCACAGAGAGATTTATGTATGGATTGAAGACCATCATTAGAGATCGATTGATAGGGCTGTGTCTTACTGAGTTTGGAGATGCTCTGAGATGAGCACAAGAGATTGAGAGGGGAATCGAAATTGTATAATCCCAGAATGACTTCAGTGCAGTGACTCGGGATAAGGGCAAGAGGCCAACGATTTTCCAGGCAGATGTTCGAAGAGGTTCCTTCAGAAGAGGAAGGATTGAGGTACAGAAAGGCAGATTGGAGAGACCCAGAGCTTATCCTATCATCAGGGAGACCCTTCGAAATGTCAGGCCTGAGATAAGAGTTTGCGAAAATTGTGGCTAATCGCATGAGGGAAGTTGTACAAGGTTGATCCATAGATGTTTTAGATGTGGAGACATGGGTCATAGAGTAAAAGATTGCCCTCAACCTCAGAGACCACATGCTCCGGAGTCTACTAGACAGCAGCCTCAGAGAGTGAATCCCCCGAGACGGGCCACTGCAGTAGAGAAAGGAAAGAAGCCCATTACAGTGGGACATGTGTTTGCTCTGGACAAGGAAATAGCAGACATTTTAGCAGAAACTATAAGAGGTACACTCTCTGTCTGTGATCATAAGGCTCATGTTTTGATTGATCTAGAGTCCACGTATTTGTTTATTTCTGAGCATTTTGCATGTAGATTAAATTTGAAGTTTAAACCTCTAGAGTATGTACTACATGTAAATACCCCTATGCATGAGTCCCAGGGAATTGATTTAATCTGTAGAGGGTGTGAAATAAAGGTGGGAGATAAAGTGATGTTAGCAGATCTAATGATGCTAAATATACATGGATTTGATGTAATTTTGGGAATGGATTGGCTGGCAGCCAATCGAGTGAGTTTTGACTGCTACACTAAGATTGTAACTTTCTCCCTACTTGAACCTTGCAGTGTACCTTTGAAATATTGAGGAAATACATATGTGGAATTTTTTTAAGCAAATTGAAATTTTGATGTTGCTTTTGAGAGTACTAAATATGATTGTTCATGTGAAGGTTATGAAATACTCATCTCAAATGATAAGCAGGAACATCCGAGGATTAAGGATA
This sequence comes from Firmiana major, assembly GCA_033439115.1. Taxonomy (NCBI): domain Eukaryota; kingdom Viridiplantae; phylum Streptophyta; class Magnoliopsida; order Malvales; family Malvaceae; genus Firmiana; species Firmiana major. Next base: position 51,570,006 of record CM065898.1, on the reverse strand, counting down.
TACTTATGGTGTGTGAATTTTTAGATGTTTTTCCAGATGAGTTGCTAGGTTTACCACCAGAGAGAGAGCTAGAGTTTACCATTGATTTGGTACCAGATACTCAGCCTATCTCTAGACCTCCATATAGGATAACACTAGTGGAACTTGAGGAATTGAAGAAGCAACTACAAGAGTTATTGGATCAAGGATTTATTAGACCCAGTGTCTCACCGTGGGGAGCACCAGTGTTATTGGTGAGGAAGAAGGATGGTAGTTTCAGATTATGCATAGACTACCGACTGTTGAATAAATACCCATTACCTAGGATTGATGACCTACTTGATCAGCTGAGAGGGGCTTCAGTCTTCTCTAAGATTGATTTGAGATCGAGCTATCACCAATTGAGGATTAAGGAGGAAGATATTTCGAAGACGACCTTCAGGACAAGGTATGGCCATTATGAATTTCTAGTGATGCTCTTTGGATTGACGAACACCCCTGCAGCCTTTATGAGGTTAATGAATGAAGTGTTCAGAGACTATTTGGATAAGTTTGTGATAGTCATTATTGATGATATCTTGGTGTACTCTCGATCTTATAAGGAGCACGCAGAATACTTGTGGTTAGTACTTCAGATACTCCGAGATAAGCGTGAGTTTTCCTTGGTCATATAATCTCCAAGATAAGCACGCAAAGCTTGGTAAGTGTGAGTTTTGGCTGGATCAGATAGCTTTCTTAGTCATATAGTTTCAGCGGAGGGAGTATCAGTAAATCCAATTAAAGAAGAGGCTGTGCTTAATTGGGAAAGACCGAAGACAGTTACAGAGGTACAAAGTTTCCTTGGTTTGGTAGGTTATTACAGAAGATTTATGGAGGGATTTTCTAGGATTGTCGTTCCTTTAACCAAGCTCACGCGCAAGGAGACCCCGTTCATATGGACTAATCAATGTGAGCTCAAGTTTCAGGAATTAAAGAGGAGATTAACAGTGGCACTTATGTCGACTATCCTTGAGCGATCAGGGGGATTTTCATTGTATAGTGATGCTTCCCATCAAGGATTGTGGTGTGTGCTCATACAGCATGGAAGAGTGGTCGCCTATGGTTCGCGACAATTGAAAGATCATGAGTGAAATTACCCCACGCATGATTTGGAGTTAGCTGTTGTGGTGTTTGCCTTGAAGACCTAGCAACACTACTTATATGGTGAAAGATTTCAAATCTTCACTGACCACAGGAGTTTGAGGTATCTATTTGATCAGAAAGAGTTAAACATGAGACAAAAGAGATGGATGAAATTCTTTAAGGATTATGACTACGAGATTCTATACCATCCGGGAAAGGCGAACATAGTTGTTGATGCCCTGAGCAGGAAGAGTATGATATCTACTATGATGCTCAGGGAATGGGATTTATTGGAGCAGTTCGCCGAACTCCGGATCAGAGTTAAAGAGGTAGAAACTGGATTTTTAGCTAGCCTACGAATAGAGCCCAGGATCATGGATCGGATTAGAACTGGGCAACGCGATGATTAGAAGTTGATTAATATGGTTAGCCAAGCTGAGCAAACTTTGCGGTCGGATCTCATAGTCAATGAGGGTGGGTTGTTGACATTCAGAGGATGAATTTTTGTACCGGACAATGATGCTCAGAAGAGACAAATATTGAGAGAATCCCACTGCTCGCGATACACTATGTACCCAGGGAGTACTAAAATATACCGAGATTTGAGAAAGGTATATTGGTGGAGTGGTATGAAGCGAGACGTGACAGATTTTATGGCCAGATGTTTAGTGTACCAGCAAGTGAAAGCTGAGCATCGGAAGCCTGAAGGATTATTGTAGCCTTTACCTATGCTACATGAAAATGGGAGCATGTCACCACGGACTTTATTATGGGTTTACCGAGGACCCGAAGGGGTCGTGATGCAATATGGGTCATAGTGGGTAGACTGACGAAAAGTGACCACTTCTTTGCCATCAAGAGCACCGATACTATGGATGCCTTAGCTGAGTTGTATGTCAGCAAGATAGCTAGATTACATGGGGCTCCAGTAAGTATTACTTCTGATAGAGATTCCTGATTTACTTCTAGATTTTGAACCCAGTTTCAAGAGTCCATGGGATCTCGATTGAGTTTTAGTACCGCCTATCATCCTCAGACAGATGGTTAGTCAAAGAGGACTATTCAGACCTTGGAGGATATGTTGAGGGCGTGTACGATGGATTTTAAGGGATCATGGGATGATCACCTGTCCCTAGCAGAGTTTGCGTACAATAATAGCTATCATGCGAGTATTGGAATGGCACCTTTTGAGGCTCTATATGGTAGGAGGTGTAGATCCCCTGTAGCGTGGGAAGAAGTGGGTGACAGAAATATAAATGCTCCCGAGCTTGTTGAACAGGCTGTACAGAGTGTGAAACTCAGATGTGAAAGATTATGGGCTGTATAGAGTAGATAGAAAAGCTACACATATGTGCATAGACGGCCACTCGAGTTTGATGTAGGTGATGCAGTATTTTTAAAGATATCACCGAGTAAGGGTATCATGAGATTTGGAAAGAAAGGGAAATTGAGTCCTCGATACATCGGACCGTTCGAGATTCTTTAGAGAGTGGGAGAGGTAGCCTACAGGTTGGCATTACCCCCATAGATGTCTGGAATACACAACATCTTTCATGTATCTATGTTGAGGAAGTCCCACCCAGACCCTTCTCATGTCATAGAGTATGAAGAGATGGACATACAAGAGGACATGAGCTACACTGAGGAATCCGTCCGGATTCTCGATAGAAAAGAGAAGGTACTTAGGACCAAAATCATCCCATTAGTGAAAGTTTTGTGGAAACATCACTCAATGGAAGAGGCAACCTAGGAATTGGAAAGCCTTATGAAGGAGAAGTACCCCAATTCGTTTGACAAGTCGAGTTGAATTTGGAGGACCAAATTCTTTAAAGGTGGGGAGGATGTGAGAACTGAGAATTTTGTATACCCAGTTATGAGAATTGTAATTTGGTGTATGTAATTATGATATGTTAATGTACACGCAAGTTTTAAATATGATGAAGTATAAGAAAATGAGGTCTTTAAGTCTTGAATGTGTATAGATTCAATTATGGACTACGGGGTAGATTTTGAGAAGTTTTACATTGAGTTTTCAGCAAATTGATGCAGCAGCAGTACAATCAGTGAAGGCCAGATCGATCTCCAAGGATGAGAGATCGATCTCATGGCTCCAAAATGAAGAAAATGTGCAAGAACTAAAAAGCAAATCAATCTCATATGCAAGCGATTGATCTCCAAATGTTTCTGTAAAAAGACGATCGATCTCCTAAAGGAGTAGATCGATCTTGAAGTATTCTATAAACAGAAGATTGATCTCCTCAAGGAGCAGATCGATCTCATGAAACAATTATCAGATCGATCGCACCCCACGACAGATCGATCTCCTAGGCATAAAATTACCCCAAAACGTTCCCAAATTGAAAGAGAGATCGATCTCATTAAGGACCAGATCGATCTCCTACCTTCGGCCTATATAAGGACCCCTTTGTTTTTCTGGAAATTGATCTCTCTTTTTCCAAATCACCATTTTCACTACCCTAGCTTTCTCTCTCCTTCAAATCCCCCATTTCCGTCCAAATCTTAAGCAGAAGGAAGAAGGAAATTTGTTCCTCATCCAAATGAGAACAACATACTTGGAAATCGAAGGACGAATTGAATCGAGGTGTGAATAGAACTCTCCATAAGTTTTGGGTAAATTTCTAAGCTTTAATCTTTGATATTGAGGTGATTTTAGTGATTATGACTATGGGTGTTGTGATAAAATAGCGGAAATGATTAGAGTTGATGAAATTATGATTATGTTGGAATGATGATGATATTATACAATTTGTGGTAATTTTGGGATTTTTGCTATATTTGGAATCGAGGCAATAAGGTGATTTTGGCATGGATATTATGCATGAAAAATGTAGGATTTGAAATGTAGTGGATAAGAATGTGGATTAGGATAGGAATATGAAAAAATTGAGGTTTGTAGTATTTAACGAGAATATGACCAAATATGTGCTCGATGATGTGATTGAGATGAATTATTGATGTTTTAGCATCGTTTGGACAGCCCGAGAGTTCCAGAGAGGAATGCGAGACTAGTCCGTCGTTTGGGGGAACGATTGCACTATACGAGGTGCAAGTAGGTAAGGGAAAACTTAAACTCATTTGTGTATGTGATTTTGTGATGATATTGTAGCATGAAATGTTATTTGAGAAAACAAGCATGTTTTTATGAGTTGTGAATGAGTTGTTGCACACATTTTTATAGTTGGTTAGGGCCCAATTTTTATGAGTTGTAAACTAAATGTGAACTTCCTTTACAACCGTTTTGAATTTAAAAAGGTGAAAAGTGATTTGGGTTCTATGTTAAAGCGTACTAAGATTTGAGAAATGTGTGCGTGGTTTTTCCAGTTTGAGCTTGATTTTGACATGTTTTGTGTTGAGTTAAAAACGGTTTTGAGATGAATTTTATGAGAAAAACCATTATGAGCGTTATGTGAACGCAAAATGATTTTAGATGATAATGGCTATTACAGAGACTTAGGCGTGTCATGTTGAATACACATCGGGCTTTGCTCTTATAGCATGTAAGGCCGGGTCGTGCTCTAGGAGCACGTAGGACCGATGCCTCTGTTCTAGTAATGCGAGATGACCCTGCTCTGAGGTAGCGATAGGTGGCATTGCTTTGATAGCATGTAAGACCGACGGCTGTACGACTTTGATTAAGTCTACAGCAAACCATGGCCGTGGGTGTATTATTGTCGACGAAATCCCTCGATTGGGGATGTCCGCCTAGGGGACGAGTTCAATCGTTTTGATGTGCCAAGACAAATTTTTATATGAGTTTTATTTGCCTAGTCTTGTTTTACACATGAGATTGTGTTTGGTGGTTGCGCCACGTGCATTACTATTGCGGTGATTTTATCACGTTTTATGAAAAAAGCCATTATTGCATCTTGCTTTCTACATGCTTGTAACTATGATTTTATATTGAGCCATTTATTATCATGCTTCTGCATGAGCTTTGAGAAATGAGTTGAGATGGTGTTTTGATTATTCATGCTACACTTTTCTACTGAGTTTATTGGGTTTTCACTCACAAGATAAAATGATTGTGCTGTGCAAATCATTATTTTGTTAGTGAATCCCTTACCCCCTTACTGAGCAATTTAGAAACTCACCATGTTTTATCTCCCCCCCAGATTTCTTCAAGTGAAGAGAGTTTTCCTGTAACGTACGGAGTAACTTTCTTGGTAGAGTTACTACAAAATTTCATAGGGTTTTTTCGTATCATTTATCAAATCTTCTGAAATCACTGAATTCTTAATCTCATCGAAAAACGAAGGTTCAAACTTCTGAAGTTGACTCTATTAGGTTTGGAGTCATACCCTATGAATCCATATAAGTTATTCCAATTCATTTATTCCAGTTTTCCACATTTGGATTCTTGAATCCAGTATATAATATTGTACTATTTCCCAAAGTTGTCTCTGTGACGCCTCGGAAGCGCAAAAAACATGGCAAATTTAAAACTTTTTCACATCTATTCACAATAAAGGTGCATTCCTGTGCAATGTCATACATCATCATACATATCATACCTCAGGATCTCATCATCTCATAATTGTATTTCATCCAATTTACATTACTCGATTTAAGGTTAATTAACCTAATACATCTCATACATCATTGTACAACAAGTGTCTGTAATTACAACTTTAGTCGAGGTACAAGAAATGTAAAATATACCTCAACAATATATGTAGCCTGGAGTTCAAGTCCTCCACTAGCCACTACTCCGTACGTCGCAGGGAAACTTTCTTTACTTGAAGAAATCTAGGGGAGGGGGGGAGATAAAACAGGGTGAGCTTCTAAATCGCTCAGTAAGGGGGTAAGGGACTCGTTAATAAAACAATGATTTGCACAGCACAATCATTTTATCTCATAGTTGAAACTCAATTAAAACATAGCATGAACTCAATAAAACATCATTCTCAACTCATTTCTCTAAAATCATGTAAAAATATGAGTGTACATAACTCAGTACAAATCACAGTCACAAGCATGAGGAAATCAAAATGTGATAATGACTTTTCTCATCAAAACGTGATAAAAATCACCTCAATAGAATGCACATGGCACAGCCACAAAACACAACTCATATGTATAAAAAGGGAGACTAGGCAAGAAAACTCATATAAAACTCGTCATGGCACATCATAATAAATCTCCTCTGGGTGCACATCCCAGGCATCCTCAAAAGAGGGAAATGTCGACAATATGGTCGTGTACATGGTATATTGGACTTACGTGTTACCAAAACAAGGCCCGACCTTACATGCTACCAAAGCAATGCCTCTCCTCATGCACACTATCGGTCTTACATGCTACCAAAGCAAGGCCACGCAGCATTACCAAAATAGGGGTCATCTCTCGTTACCAAAACGGAGGCATCTCTCGTTACCAAAATGAAGGAATATCAGACTTACATGCTACCAAAGCAATGCCTCCCAACGCTATCAAAGTGGGGAATAATATCGGTCTTACATGCTACCAAAGCAATGTCTAATGTGTATTCAACATGACACGCCTAAGTCTCAATCATTAGCCATTATCATATAAAACGTTTTGCCTCACGTAGAACCCATAATGGTTTTCTCTCATAAATCTCATTTAAGACATTTGTATACCCAACACAAAACATGTTAAAATCGAGTTCCAACAGGCAAAACCACGCACACATTTCTCAATCTCAGTATGCCTTAACGTAGAGCCTAAATCTCTTTTCACGTTTTAAACACAAAACGGTTGTAAACATTTTCACGCTTAGTTAATAACTCATAAAAGTTGGGCCCCAACAGGTTATAAAATCGTGTGCACTACTCATTCACAACTCATAAAAATATGCTTGTTTGTTTAAATCACTTTCCATGCTACAATTAACATCAAAACACATACACAAACAATTTTAAGCTTTCCCTTACCTCTTTGCACCTCGTATAGTGCAATCGTTTTCCCGTATCACAGACTAGTCTCGCATTCCTCTCTGGAACTCTTGAGCTGTCCAAACGATGTTAAAAACATCAATAACTCAACTCAATTGCATTATTGAGCATACATTTTCTTATTTTCGCATTAACACCTCAATTAACTTAATTTTCACAATTCTATCACAACTCATATTCTCATCCACTACATCTTAAATTTCTACATTTCTCATATCATATTCCATGCTAAATTCACCACATTGTCTCAATTCCAATTTATAGCCATAATTCCCAAAATTACTACAATTGCATAATAACATCTCTACTTCAACAAAATCATGGTTTCATCACACCCAAATCATTTCCCAACTATTTCATCACAATGCTCATGCTCACAATCACCAAAGATTACTTCAAAATCAAAGATCGAGGTTTAAAAAATTACCCACAACTTGTGGAGTGCTTAACTCTTGCCTCAATTCAATCTGTCTTTTGATTTCCCAGTATGTTGTTCTCCTTTTGATGAGGAACAACTTTCCTTCTTACCACAACCTTTGATTTGGACGAAAATGGGTGTTTTGGAGGGGAGAGAAAGCTAGGGTTCGAAAATGGCAATTTGGGAGAGAGAGAGCGATTGATTTCCAGAAAAACAAAGGGGTCTTTATATAGATTGAGGGTAGGAGATCGATCTGGCTCTTGATGAGATCGATCTGCATTTGAATTTGGGGACGATTTGGGGTAATTTTGTGCCTAGGAGATCGATCTGTCGTAGGGTGAGATCGATCTCTTAATGGCTTTATGAGATCGATCTGTTCCAATTATGAGATCGATCTCTAGTTTTACAGAATACTTCATGATAGCGATCTGTTCCTTAAGGAGATCGATCTTCTCCTTTACAAAAACATTTTATGATCGATTCCTTCCTCATGAGATTGATCTATTCATTACAGAATCATAAGGAGATCGATCCTCTTTCATTGGAGATCGATCTGTTCGCTTAAATTACTCCTTCCTTGTCATTTTTGGCCTACCAGATCGATCCTCTCTTCTCCAAGATCAATCTGGCATCATAGTTTCACACTTTAACTGAACACTTAACATAAAATCTCCATATGTAATAGCCATAATTTACTTTATTGATTAATTCTCATTCATTTCTCATTCATCACTTAAAGATCTCATTCCATACTATCTCAATATATGGGTACATCACATTTAGTTCAATCAATTACACTTCATGTTCTCATTACATAATTTAGATATGTACAAAATTCTCAGATCTCACAGTCTCAGTCCTTCTTTGAGTCATAGTTATACTTTAATCACTATCATTATTAATGTACTATTATCGTTTGACCAAATAATACCATCATTGTTTCCATGTCTCGCTCAAATCTTACAAAACGGACTCCAAAATTTTCAGTTAAACTATGAGGTGTACACTCAAATGAGAGTTCACTAAACCCCTCGGGCCTACCTCTACGGCCTCGAGGAACGATTCATTTTCATTTAGTAGTATGGTTATGATACCGTCTAACCATATCTATCAGGTTTTCATCATTTGAGGACACAATTTTTCAAATAAACACAACCATGTATACTCGTTTGTATATAAACAATGTATAGTAATGTTGGGGATATAGACCTTTCAAATTTTCTCTCACATTTAATATCGACTAATATCAGGCCAACCTTACTCTGATACCACTTTTGTAACGACTCAAATTACACATATTTTGGTTGGATTACAAGTCAATATTAGGTCAGAACAATAACTTAGTCTGATTAATTTTCTTTCTTAGTAACAAATTTTAAACAAAATATATATTCACATTTCCCAGACACATCTTGTATGCATTGCTGTAGTTACAAAAATTTTAAATATAAAAGAATTGTTCAAACCTGGGTATACCTTCGATGCAGAGATATGCTCCGCGGAATCATAACTATGCGGAATATCTTACTAACGAAAGCGATCTAAACTACAATGGGGCTCTATGGAGGAAAGTAAGGGGTGAGCTCAACATAGTCAGTAAGAAAAACCTCATAGCAGGTAGATAAATACACTACCTAAATATATATATGTATGTATCTGCCAAATCCATAAAATTTCACAAAGTATACAAGTAGTTCAACAAATTCACAGATACTAAAAACAGATTTCAGAAACCAAAACATATATCGATAGTAAAATTAGCTACTATAGAAAATACAAAAAATTTCAGAGCTTCCAATAGCAAAAAAATAGATTTTCAGATGTGTCAGGATGTCAATCGTCGTGAGAGTGGTCAGCTACCCAAACGGCTCACAGATCAGAATGTCCAAAGACCAGAAACAGAATCAGAAACATGGTACTTTGTACTCGTGGACCACAGAAACAGATACAGAACAGACAAAAATGCAGCATGATCTCACCAACGTCTTTGTCTCAAAATCAGTCCGAGACAGACTGTACGACACACAGTCAGTAAACGCTCAAGCACATAGCATCAAAATAGCTTTATAAGCAAATCATTTCCTTTAAATCACTTATAAATTCAGTTCGTTTTATAAAAACAATTTCAAAAGAGGCTGACTAGCCTTTTTCTCTTGGTTAAAAATGCCAATAAATAGGCTATGGTGAGTAAAATCAAGAAATTTCGATTTAAAATCAATACTTATAATTACCAAAATTTTTCTCTAAATAAACCAAGTAAATCTATATCGGTAGTTGTGTTGATCTACGGAGTTTAAAATTTTCTTAAATTCGACCGATAAAATTAGACTGATCAACCAAGCGAAAACCTCTAATTTTCATAGCCATAAAATTCACCCTAGATTTTTATGTAATTTAGATACTGTGAAATTCAGCCTAAAATTTTATATCTACAAATATATAAAAATTACGCATATTTATATCTAGCAGCAACGAGAATTTTCCTTACCTTGGTGTCTGTCCGCAGTCCTGAAAGCCTTCGTGTCTGAAATTAGTGGGTCTAGTCCACTCAGTTTATTTCCTCTGAATTTTTTGAATAATTATTTTCGAATTATTATTCTCAAGGTTTTCTCAAATTCTCGATGTCTTCTTTCCTTCCTCCAAATATATATATATATATATATTACTCTTTTTTTACTTTTTTTTTAAAAACGTTTCCCACAAACTCCTTTTTTTCTTTTCTTCTTCCTCGCTACCACCCGACCCTACTATTTATCATCTTCTCCAGTTTGCTCTTCCTCTTCGTTCTTCTCTCAACCGTCACATTCATCATCATAACTCGACCATCATCCCTTTAATTACTGCCAACCTCCCGTTCATCCTACCATCGTGACTGCCACCGTCAATGAGGTGTTTCCGTCCACTGCTTCAGCTCACTTATGTCTCCCCCCGCTTCACCGTCACGCTACTGCCACCACCATCACCACTCTTCTCTCAGTTCTGCCTCTTGCCTCTGTTTCCAGCGAAGAGGATTTGTTTTCCAGGAAGGCCAAGAAAGAGCTTCCTATTTCGCCTGTTCTTCCACTGTTTCTTGCCTATATCACTGCTTGGGTTTTCCTTCCCGATTTGGTGGCAATCACTGACTTCATCTTCTTCACTCTTTTTTGTCTCTTCTGTTTCAGTTTCTTTCTCGTTTCCTGACCTCACTTCTTTGGATCTCTTCCTCTCCTGCTCCTACTTCGGGTCACTGCCTTCACTACTCTCGGCTTCCTCTCCTTTTTAGCCCGTGGTTATGCCCCCTTCATGCCAATGAATTCTTTTCCATACTTGCTGTTTTTCTCTTCCCACTTGATTTCTCCTCGCGACTTCTTTCTTTTGTTTCAACTGGTTTCTTGCCTCTCTTCTCCTTTCTCTAATTTCCTTTCGTCTCGTCTATTACTGCTTCACTCTCCAAAACTCTCTTTCTTTTTCTCCACTTTAATCCACTTTCTCAATCTTTCCTATCGTTTCCATTATCATCATTCATTCCTTTTCATATATATATATATATATATATATATATATATATTATCCCACCTAAACTATCATTTCATTTCTCTTCTTTCATTCACCATTCATTTCATATATTATTATTATTTTTATTCTTTTGTTATCCTTTCTCGAGGCTATCATTCTATCATTTCACCATTTTCATTCTTTCATTTCATTTCTTTTTTTTTTATGCCATCACCTCACCACCTGTTGTTGTTGTTTCCAGCAGTAGTTGGAGAGGGCTTGGGACTCAGTGTTGGCTTCCTGGCTTGGGACTCAGGATTGGCTTCCTTTAGCCAACCCGTGGACTTCTGTCTTTTTTTAAAAATTAATTTATTTATTTATTAGTTTTATGTAGTTATTTAATAATTCATTATATATTATTTTTAATCTATTATTTATACTTACTTAACATGAAAGAATGTACATATATTAAATCTAGCTCATGAAAGTCTATTTCTATCCCTCACAATTATTTGTTCTTCCAGTTAAAATATTTTAATTAACTAAATTCTCCTAGTTTCCCCCAGTTAAAAATATTATTTAATTTAGTCATCCACCAAAGAACACATTTCTAATCCCAATTGATTAATTTATTTTTCATGATTGAAACAGATTGCATGAAAATTCGTGGAGTTTACATTCTCCCCACCTTAAGAAATTCAATCCCCAAATTTGAAATTACATCAGTCCTTAAACAAATATGGGTATTTCTCTTGCATTAAGCTTTCTTATTCCTACGTGACTTCTTCCAAAGTGTGGTACTACCACAGAACTTTGACTATAGGGATTGTCTTAGACCATAACACTTTCTATTTTTTGTCCAAGATCTGAATCAGTTTCTCCACATAGATCATATCCTCCTTCAACTCCAACGGTGCATACTTTACTACATGCGACGGACCAGGATGATACCTACGAAGCATTAAAGCGTGGAAAACGCTGTGGGTACTCAATAACTCTGGCAGCAACACCAATCTATTGGCTCATCTCCCACTCGGTTTAAGACCTTGAAAGGTCCAATGTATTAGAGACTCAGTTTTCCTTTCTTTCCAGCTCTTGTTATACCCTATCTTTAAGTTGTTGACATATGAGGCTTTTAGTCACAATTTCAATTATATCTCTTAGTGTCCCTGATTACCAATATATCTTAAGGAGATTTCATAAATCCTATTATTCTCCGAATGCGGGGTATATCTTTGTTAATGAGTCTTTGTCAACATCAATTCCTTTAACTTTAGATCATTTGGTACACAATTTTGTTTTTAAATCTCAATAAATTATCAATACCAATACTCAAGCTAGTTGCAGCACCCATTTAGGTCTAACTAGCCACATTAATGCAGTATCAGAAAGGAACTACATCCAGTTGAGGTTCACTAAATATTTCAATAACTCATGTCTTTGACCAATATACATAATGCAATTCTAAAATCACTTCTGCTCAAGGCACTAACCCGAGTCACTCCTTTTTTCCTGTATTAGACGGCTTTTGTGAAATTTAATATTTAAGCCTTCATAATCAATAAAATTTCATAATTCTTTGCCGCACAAGTAATGATATCTTGACTTTAACGTAAATATTACGACTGTCAATTTCAATTTATGGGTTATGGTTAATTCTAGACGTTGTCAAGTCTCTCAGGCGGGGATGTATTTTGAAATACCTTTATTAGCATTAGACCTGACCACTTAACTTGTTATAAATATAAGGGTTTAAGGTTCAATCCCAATAGAAAGTAGGATACCAAAACTTATCGCAATTTCACATTTATCCTTTAATCAGAACTTATTCTCAATTCATATCACTTGATCCGAATCACTTCATATACTAAAGATATTCTTACCTTACATACACCTCTTATTCCAACGTAACTTGTATTCAGAATTTATCACTTTTCAAGCTTGTCTCATTTCGTACATCAATTATAAGAAAACTCTTTCCATATTCCAATTAAGTCTCGCATTCAAAATATAAGCATAAGCAATTTACAATCCTTAGACTTGATACGTAATTCATATTCCAAGGTCTCCTTATATCCCAAACTCTAAATCATCTTAACAGTTTTAGGTCTTTCCCTCCGATCTATAATCTCTATTTTGGGAGGATCCAATTGACTCCTATTTTTTTATTACAAAGTGGCACAGAAGGTTCCAGATCTTCTTAACAATTAATGCTGGTACACTCCAAAGTGGATCACTCGATCTGATAATCCTCTTACCATATAATTCCTGTAATTACTTTTTTCTTCCACTCTTCTGATTCAATCAAAGCTATTCAGTACAATGGTCGAATATTAGTTCGGTATCAAATATTACATCAATTCCAAAACTTGATCTTTCCATCTAATGTAACTCTGATAGATCATCTGAATATGTATCGAAAAACTCTCTATCTACTATGGTGTATCTTTACTTTGATCACGCCCTATCTTTATCAATCTTATAAACAATGTGACCTTCACTTATATTTTTAGTTCTGTAATTCATCTTTTCAGATACAATGACTTTGCTCTTTCACTATCAGTTTTTCTTTAGTAGACCTCTTTTCTGTCACTTTCTTTATCTTTTCCTCTTTCTTGGTAACCTCGCGAGTATATGTCTTCCATTCTCATAATTGCGCCTTGCGCATTGCTCCCTCAAAATAACATCCAATGGAGCTAATTTAACTCGATTGAGGATCTTAGTACCTTTTATGAGTTTTATGGACTTCCTCCGTTTCACATCTCTACTTATTCGAATTATACTCCTTCCAAATCTATATAATTTCATATTCATTCTCGGACTTGTTTTCTTATGTCTAATTCAATCATTTCAGCTATAATTTCCAATATGCTTCATCTAGAATGTGTTGTTGTTTGAAGGACTCCAGAAACATATCTCATGTATTTCTCTAATGTCTGCTCTCGGATTAAAGCGGGTGTTTTCCCTCCGAGCTCGACTTTTCATTTTGATATTGATGCTACAAGGCTACTTTCTCTATAGTAGTGCACTTTAAAAATCCGTGTAGCTTCTCCAATTCTTTAACAAAAAAGTTGCAACAACAACTTTCTCTGTAGAGTTACTACAAAATTTCATAGGGTTTTTCCATCTCATTTATCAGTCTTTCAAAATCACTGAATTCTTAACCTCATCGAAAATCGTAGGTTCAAACTTATGAAGTTGACTCTATTAGGTTTACAGTCGTACCCTATAAATCCATATAAGTTCTTTCAATTCATTTATTTCTATTTTCCATCATATTTGGATTCTTGACTCCAGTATATAATATTGTACAATTTCACGAAGTTATCTCAGTCTTTCTATGAGTCATAGTCATACTTTAATCACCATCATTATTAATGTACTGTTATCACTTGACTAAACAATACCATCATTCTTTCCATGTCCCGTTCAAATCTTACGAAGCAGACTCTAAACTTTTCAATTAAACTATGAGGTGTACACTCAAATGAGGGTTCATTAAACCCCTCGGGCCTACCTCTACGGCCTTCCCTGCTATCGGCTTTCTCTCCTTTTTCAGCTCATGGTTATGCCGCCTTCATACCAATAAATTCTTTTCCACACTTGCTGTTATTCTCTTCCCATTTGATTTCTCCTTACAACTCCTTTTCTTTTGTTTCAACTGGTTTCTCGCCTCTCTTCTCTTTTCTCTGATTTCCTTTCATCTCGTCTATTACTGCTTCACTCTCCAAAACTCTCTTTCTTTTTCTCCACTTTAATCCACTTTCTTAATCTTTCATATCGTTTCCATTATTATCATTCATTCCTTTTCATATATAAATATATATATATATATATGTTGCCCACCTAAACTATCATTTCATTTCTCTTCTTTCATTCATGTCATATATTACTATTATTATTTTTATTCTTTTGTTATCCTTTCCCGAGGCTATCATTCCATCATTTCACCCTTTTCATTCTTTCATTTCATTTCATTTCCTTTTTTTTATGCCATCACCTCACCACCTGCTGTTGTTGTTTCCAACAGCAGTTGGTGAGGGCATGGGACTCGGGATTGGCTTCCAAAGAAAGCCAACCTATGGACTTCTATCCTTTTCTTAATTTATTTATTTATTAATTAATTAATTAGTTTTATGTAGTTATTTAATAATTCGTTATATATTATTTTTAATCTATTATTTATACTTACTTAACATGAAAGAATATACATATATTAAATCTAGCTTATGAAAGTCTATTTCTATCCATCACAATTATTTGTTCTTCCAGTTAAAATATTTTAATTACTTAAATTATTTTAATTTCCCTCAGTTAAAAATATTATTTAATTTAATCATCCACAAAAGAGTACATTTTTAATCTCAATTAATTAATTTACTATTTATGATTGAAACTGATTACATGAAAATTTGTGAAGTTTACATTAGTAAATTAAATTGCTCTACATATCATTAAAATTTCTTATATTTGTAAAGAAATAAAAAAGACAAATTTTAAGGTTCTAGTGTATAAAACTTTTGTTAACGATAATTGACAATTCTAAAATAATCTAAAGACTTGGACTATTTTAATATTAATTAAATAATAAATAAAACATTCATAGGTGGCTAAGTCATCACCTAATCCATTTTAATTATTAAAATAATAAAAATCTAAAAACATCCCTCAAGAGACACTTGCCTCTAAAATACCAATCCCCTCATTATCTTCTTTCTCCCAAATACAGTCTCCACCCACTTACCCACCAACGCACCCACAGCCATGCCCTGCTTTTTCTCCTAAACACACTGAAAACCCTTTGCTTTTTCTTCCCTTCTCCTCACAGCCATGCCCTCTTGCACCTAACCTCACATAGCTTCAACCCTCGACCTCTCCTTTAACCTGAATCACCCAATCGACTTCAACCCGAGTTTGCAAACCCAAACCCCAGGATCTAACAACTACAATTTGAGGTGATTCATTATCAATGGTTGCCCTTTCAAATTTGTAATGGCAGTAGCAAATAATCGTGGACGTGGATAACTATGAGTTTAAGATTCACAACCATTTTTTTTTAAATAACGGTGATGGACAATAGCGTGACCGCTAAATAACGATCGCTATTTCGCTTGTTCACTGAGATTTGAAACCCTGCTCCAAGCTTTACGTTGTACACATTCAAACATCATTTAATTAACTTAATGTATATATTAATTAAGTGTTAGCCCTAACTACTTGATCAGGCGCCCAGCTCGCAAGGAATCGATTGGGGGCGCTGTGACAAGTGCAGAGCTTGGGAAAGCTTTGCTTGGGGCGCAACAAGGCCGCACCAAAATAGGCAAGACAGGCACTTGGCTTGGGCGGATTGCCAAGCATGAAAAGGAGATGCTAACGGACGATGATCGTAGTTTGCGGGTGGCGAGCTAAGGTGAATCCTTAAAAATCGGGATTAGGATGACTACGGGTCATAAGTCGGGATAAGCGAAGAAGTCTTGACAGACCGAATCACTGGAGATTATCACAAATATAAACTCTGAAGAGCATTGAGGTGGTGATCATCTGGTGAGTCCTTAGTTTAGTAAGAATTAATCCTATAGAGTTTCTGTTGTAATCAAACTCAGTTACCTACGTGAGGGGGATGTCCTCACTTGCTTATATAAACCCCAGGGGAGGGGGTAGAATGTATTCATTCATCATTCATTGAAAGAATCATTTAGAGAGAAAGAGAGTGATAGCTAAGAGCGATCTTCTTGTCTAAATAATGTATTCCTTTTTATTGCGGATTAATAGAAAGGCTCTTTTCTCTAAAGCTTGAGTGTTCTTTGCTTTATTAGTATACTTTGTCGAGTCATCTTTCTGCTCGAGTGTTATATCACTGCGTATTGACCCGGATTTAGGTTAGTGTGGAGATTGGCTGTACTAAGTTGCGGGGAACTTAAGCCATCACTGGGAAAAGTTCTATAGGAGAGAACGACCCTGTGACAATTTGGTATCAGAGCTGAGTTTTGGATCATGGCACATGAGTTGGCTTACAGATTTGTTGTACTTAAAGCAATGGTGGGCGTACCGCAAGAGGAGGCGGGTACAATGGCTGAGCAGATTCAGGCCATGGCAGGCAGTGTCCAAGAGCTAACACAGCTGGCATTCGACATGCAGAAGGAGCATGTTAATCGCTACACCAACGTTATGCAGCATGTTTGCGATCTATCGGATAAATTTGAGGTGCAGTTGAATTCCCTGAAGGCTGACGTTTTACTGATGAAACGCGCAATGGCTGCTACAGACCATGGGGAGGCGTCTAGTAGTAGCAGGGGGTGATAGTAGCGATCTTCAGAAGAAGATCAAGGTTTTTGAACCTAAGGAGTTCACAGGATTTCGTAATGCGAAGGAGCTTGAGAATGTTTTGTGGGACATGGAGCGGTACTTCAAAGCTGCTCGAATACCGGAACAAGACCAAGTTACAATCACTAACATGTACCTCTCGGGTGATGCTAAGCTATGGTGGCGAAGCAGACTGGCAGATGATGATAATACTGGTCGTCCGAGGATTGAAACATGGAACGCACTGAAGAAGGAGTTACGAGATCAATTCCTTCCCTAGAGCGCGGCATGGGAACGAGAGAGGCACTCAAGAAACTGAAGCATATGGGTACTGTGCGAGATTATGTCAAGGAGTTTAGCTATTTGATGTTGGACGTCAAAAATATGTCAGAGGAGGATAAGTTGTTCAAATTTTTCTCAGGACTTCAGCCATAGGCTCAGGCTAAGTTACGTAGGCAGAACGTGAAGGACCTGCCACAGACAATTGCGGCTGCAGACAGTTTGGCGGATTACAAACCGAGTTCTTCTTTGAACATTGGGGTAAGGAAGAAGAACCATCCTGATGGAAATAGGGGGAAAGGTAAGAATGACTGGAAGAAGTACCAGAGAAACAAGGAGAAGGCTGTGAGATCTGAGAATTTTAGATATATTTTAATGATGTAATAAGAACTTGAAGTGTAATTTATTGAGCTAAGTGAATTGTGAAAATTATATTTGGAGATTTATATGTAAGTGTTTAACCTAAGTGTGAAACTAAGAGGTCAGATCGATCTCGGAGAGGAGAGATCGATCTGGTGAGTTAAAAATGACAAGGAAGGAGAAATTTAAGGAGCAAATCGATCTCCAATGGAAGAGGATCGATCTCCTTATGATTCTGTTTGAGAGAAGATCGATCTCATGAGGAAGGGATCGATCTCCAAATGTTTCTGTTTGGAAGAAGATCGATCTCCTCAAGGAGCAGATCGATCTCATAAAGCCATAAAGAGATCGATCTCACCCCTCGACAGATCGATCTTCTAGGCATAAAATTACCCCAAATCGTCCCCAAATTCAAATGTAGATCGATCTCATCAAGAGCCAGATCGATCTCCTACCCTCAGTTTATATAAGGAACCTCTGCTTTCTCCTGCAATTTCATTTTCTCTCTCTTCCAACCCCCATTTCTACCGAAGCCCTAGCTTTCTCACTCATCCAAAGCACTCATTTTCGTCTAAATCAGAGGCTGTGGCAAGAAGGAAAGTTGTTCCTCATCCAAGGGAGAACAACATACTTAGAAATCGTAAGACGGATTGAATCGAGGTAAGAGATAAGCTCTCCACAAGTTTTGGGTAATTTTTAAACCTCGATCTTGATATTTGAGATGATTTTGGTGATAATGGTTGTTGGCATTGTGTTGAAATAGTTGAAAAATGATTAGGGATTGATGAAATTACAATGTTGTTGGAGTTGTTGAGTTAATGTATTTTGAAATGACAAAACAAGTTAATTCAATAATGTTAAGATGATATACAAACATGTTTAGAGGATATTAGTACCAGAACTTAGAGTTCTGCTGATGAGAGATCGATCTGGGGTATGAGAGATCGATCTCCTGGGTTTTTACTTGATGAGAGATCGATCTCATGATGGAAGAGATCGATCTGGCAAGCCTTAAATCTGTACAATGGTATTTAGGAAGAATGAGATCGATCTGCAAGGGTTAAGAGATCGATCTGGCTAATGCTAGAGTTGAGAGATCGATCTGGTCTAGGAAGAGATCGATCTCCCTTAAGAGCTTAAGACTATAGATCGATCTGAGAGATCGATCCACGTTCAAACAGAGAACTTATGAGATCGATCTGGTAAGGAAGAGATCGATCTCCTCAAAGTCAGAGATCTAAAGAGATCGATCTGTGTTGTTGAGAGATCGATCTCCTCTCTACGAGAATGCATGGCAGATCGATCTGGAGATCGATCTTGCCTCAAACAGAGAGACTAGGAGATCGATCTGCCTATTCGACAGATCGATCTGCCTCATTATTTTCAAACTAACAGATCGATCTGCTAACCTATGAGATCGATCTCCTTGTGTATTTGTGCTTCAATCTTGCAGGATTTATAACTAAGAGATCGATCTGGCCAAGAAGGCAGATCGATCTGGCACTCTACTGGAGGTACCCAACGGCTAGTTTCTGCAAAACACAACGGGAAGAATAGCATTTAATGCTCCAACTACCAATCCTTCAGTATTTAACCAAGCATTGAAGACAAAGAGAACAGAGACACTATTGCTGAACATTCCAAACATTCTCAAGCTTTAATTCTTTCATTCTTTGTGTCCCTATTGCTCATTCATTGAGAATTATTGTAAAAGCTTAAGTGCAAAAAGATACATTTGTCCTACCACTTTAAAGCCTTATATTGTATTCAGTCTTATCTTGAAAGAGAAGAGGATTGTTCCTCAATGAGAGTAAATTGTAAGAGGCTGAATACTTTTTCTGTATTGCTAAGGGTAGAGAGGTTATTCCTTAACCTGCAAAAGGAACTGTGTAAGCTCTATTGAAAGAGAGAAAGAAAGCACTTGACAAGAAGGTCAAGGAGAGAGGATGTAGGCAAGAGTTTGGCCGAACCTCTATAAACGATTGTGTTTGTTTCTCTCTTCCCTACTTTGCATTAAATTGTTATATTGCACTATATTGCTCATTATCATTTGTGATTAAATTGTGATTAATTTTTAATTTGCC
Organism: Firmiana major; assembly: GCA_033439115.1. Classification (NCBI taxonomy): domain Eukaryota; kingdom Viridiplantae; phylum Streptophyta; class Magnoliopsida; order Malvales; family Malvaceae; genus Firmiana; species Firmiana major. The sequence goes on along the minus strand of CM065898.1, from coordinate 51,550,051 downwards.
ATAATTGTTAGAAAACCGATTCACCCCCCCTCTCGGTAGAGCCAACAATTGGTATCAGAGCTAGGACTCTTTAATCACATAGGAACAACTTCCTAAGAGTTAGAAAACGATCAAATGGCTCTTAACAATCTAGCAACTAGTTTGATAGGAGAGGGGCACTCCACGGTTAGACCTCCCATGTTCAATGGTGAACATTATTCGTATTGGAGGACTAGGATGATGCTATTCATTCAAGCAAATGACTATGAAGTATGGAGAATTATAGTTAAGGGACCTCAAATCCCTACAAAGAAAATAGAGGGAAGAGATATCCCCAAAGAAGAAGATGAATGGGATTCTAATGACATTAAATGTGCACAGCTAAATGCTAAAGCTATGCACACATTATTTTGTGCTTTAGGTCCTAATGAATATAATAGAGTCTCCGGGTGTGATAATGCCAAGCAAATATGGGATAAATTGGCAATAACTCATGAGGGTACAACCCAAGTGAAGGAGACAAAAGTAGGTATGCTCACACATGATTATGAGCTATTTAGGATGAAGGAAGGAGAATCGATTAGTGATATGTTCACTAGATTTACAGATGTAATTAATGGACTAAAATCCTTAGGAAAAATATATTCTAACATTGAGATGGTAAAGAAAATTTTAAATAGCTTACCTAAATCATGGGAAGCTAAAGTGACAGCAATAGAGGAATCTAAGGATCCACACACATTGTCCTTAGATGAATTGATAGGATCTTTGCTCACTTATGAGATGAAACTTAAAAGAAATGAAGAGCCACCCAAGAAAGTGGGTGTTGCTCTAAAATCCACTGCTCAAGAGGAGATTAAAAATGAGAGTGGCAGTGAGGAGGATATTTAGATGGCAATGTTTGCCAAAAGGTTTAATAAGTTCATGAGGATGAAAGCTAGTAGTAGTAATAGGAGAAACAATAGGCGAGAACAAGAGGAAGTAGGTAGAAAAGACTCCATTGTATGTTATGAATGTAAAAAACCAGGACACATAAAATTTAACTACCCTCTTCTTAAAAGGTCAAATGATAGGTTCCATAAAAAGAAGGCAATGGTGGCAACATGGAGTGACAGTGATTGCTCCGATGATGAATCAAATGAGGACATTGCCAACTTATGCTTCATGGCCATTGATGATGATCAAAAGGTAACCTCTAATCTCAATGAATACTCATTTGATGAATTGCAAGATGCATTTGATGATCTAGCATTAGAATATGAATCTATGAGCATGAAGTATAAAAAGTTAATATCTAAATTAAAAAGGGAAAATGAGATAATTTTAAAAGATAAATTGGAATGTGAGAAGAAACTAGAGATCTCAAATCTAGAAATTTGTGACCTTAAGGAGAAAAATAACAATTTACATAACTCCTTTAATAGATTTCACATGGGGCAACAAAAGCTAGATAGCATGTTAGAAACCCAAAGGGCATTTTTTGACAAAAATGGCTTGGGATATAATGCACAAAGTAGGGAGACCCATCTTAAGAGTTTTATTGCTAGGAAGAGCATGATTAAACCTGCAATTACTTGTTCATATTGTAATAAGAAGGGACATAAGCCACATTATTGCAATATAAAGATGAGGAACCTTAAAGGAAAAAGAGTAAAAAGGATATGGATTCCAAAAGAGGTAATTCATTCCAAGGACTGTAATGCATTAGCAAAATGGATCCCAATGGGATCAAGAATTACATTTACTAACCTCCAAGGACCCAAGAAAATTTGGGTACCTAAGACTTGAGTTTAATTTGTTGTAGGTGATTGAGCATAGCCACAAAGCTAAAACAAAAGATGCTTGGTACTTAGATAGTGGATGCTCAAGGCACATGACGGGTGATAAAAGCCATTTCAATTCCTTCAAATCAAAAATTGGTGGAGAAGTCACTTTTGGGGACAACTCCAAAGGGCAAGTGGAAGGAAGTGGCTCAATAGGTAATGATCATTTCTCTTTAGAAAAAGTATTACTTGTTAGGGGTCTTAAGCATAACTTGTTAAGCATTAGTCAACTTTGTGACAAAGGTTACAAAGTAATTTTTGATTGCATGAAGTGTAATGTTATAGATCCTAAGTCAAATAAAATTCTTTTTCTAGGTCATAGGCAAGGTAACATATATATTGTCTATCTTAATGAACTCAAAAATGAAAACATATGCTTAATGGTAGACAACAAAAAGGAATCTTGGTTATGGCATAGAAGACTAGGTCATGCTAGCATGAGTGTGCTATCCAAGTTAGCTAGAAAGGATCTAGTAATAGGCTTACCCAAAATACCTTTTGATCATGAAGAAATATGTGAAGCTTGTGTTAAAGGAAAACACAAGAGGACAACTTTTAAGCCTAAGAATAGTGTATCCACCACTAGGCCTCTCCAATTATTGCATTTAGACTTATTTGGACCAACTAGAACCACTAGCCTAGGTGGGAAACACTATGGATTTGTAATAGTTGATGATTACACTAGGTACACTTGGGTGTTCTTTTTGAGAGTAAAAAATGAAGCCTTAGAGAAATTCATAACTTACTCAAAGGTGACTCAAAATGAAAAAGGATATACAATAACAAGCATTAGAAGTGATCATGGCAAAGAATTTGAAAATATAGGATTTGATGAGTATTGCAATGATCAAGGAATTAGCCACAATTTTTCAGCCCCTAGGACACCACAACAAAATGGTGTAGTTGAGAGAAGAAATAGAACTTTGGAAGAGATGGCTAGGACCATGTTATGTGAAAATAACTTGCCAAAGTATTTTTGGGCTGAAGCTATAAACACATCATGTTATATAATTAATAGAGCTATGATAAGACCCATGCTAAAGAAAACTCCTTATGAGCTCTACAAAGGCAAGAAGCCTAACATTAGTTACTTCCATCCTTTTGGCTGCAAATGCTTTGTTCTAAATAATGGAAAAGATAATTTAGGAAAATTTGATGCCAAGAGTGATGAGGGAATATTTCTAGGATATTCATTGAATTCAAAGGCCTATAGAATATATAACAAAAGGACATTAATGGTTGAAGAGTCTATTCATGTTGTATTTGATGAATCAAATAATATATCTAAAGATTCAACCAATGATGAAAATGTTGGAATATTTGATGAAGGCTTAGAAGATGACTTTCTAGAAAAGCTTGACTTGAATAAAGGAAATGAAGAAGAAATAGAGTTTTTAGAAAGAGAACCTAGAGCACCAAGAGAGTTAGGATATGTAAAAGATTGTGAAATAGTAGGAGATCCAACTCTTGGAGTTAGAACTAGATCATCCCTAAGGAATATGTGCCAATATATAGCCTTTGTATCTCAAATTGAGCCTAGGAATGTCAATGAAGCCTTAGAAGACAATAATTGGTTCCTAGCAATGCAATAAGAATTAAATCAATTTGAGAGAAGCAAAGTATGGAAACTAGTTCCTAGGCCTAGTGATCACTCAATAATTGGTACTAAATGGATATTCAAGAACAAAATGGATGAAAATAGTGTGATCACAAGGAATAAGGCTAGGCTAGTTGCTCAAGGCTATAGACAAGAGGAAGGCATAGACTATGATGAAACATATGCACCGGTAGCTAGATTAGAGGCAATAAGAATGTTACTTGCCTTTGCATGTTATAAAAACTTCAAGTTATATCAAATGGATGTAAAGAGTACATTCTTAAATGGTTTTATTAATGAAGAAGTATATGTTGAGCAACCTCCCGGATTTGTAAATCATGAATTTCCTGAACATGTTTTTAAATTATCAAAGGCACTTTATGGGTTAAAACAAGCTCCTAGAGCTTGGTATGAAAGGTTGTCAAAATTCTTAATAGACAATGGATTTTCAAGAGGAAAAGTGGATACCACTTTATTCATTAAGAATAAAAATAAGGATTTATTAGTTGTACAAGTGTATGTAGATGATATTATTTTTGGTTCAACTAATGAGTCTTTATGCCAAGAGTTTGCTAAGATCATGCAAGGAGAATTTGAGATGAGCATGATGGGAGAACTCACATTCTTCTTGGGACTTCAAGTGAAGCAAACAAAATATGGAACCTTCATCAATCAAGCAAAGTATACTAAGGAATTGCTCAAGCGATTTGGAATGGACAACTGCAAACCTCAAGCAACTCCAATGGGCACCAACATCAAGCTTGATAAGGATGAAAGTGGTAAGTGTGTAGACACTAAACTTTATAGGTCTATGATTGGCTCATTGCTTTATTTAACTGCAAGTAGACCAGATATTTTGTTTAGTGTATGCCTTTGCGCTAGATTGCAATCCTGTCCTAAGGAATCACATATATTGGCAACTAAGAGAATCTTTAGATACCTCAAAGACACTCCCTCACTAGGACTTTGGTACCCCAAGGACTCTACTTTTGCCCTTCATGCATTTTCAGATGTTGATTTTGGAGGCTGCAAATAGATAGGAAAAGTACTTCAGGTACTTGCCAATTCTTAGGAAATAGGTTAATTTCTTGGTTCTCCAAGAAGCAAAACAGTGTAGCTCAGTCCACAACTGAAGCTGAGTATATAGCAGCTGGTAGTTGTAGTGCTCAAGTGTTATGGATTAAACAACAAATGAGAGATTATGGTATTGACATGAAATAAGTGTCTATTAAATGTGATAATACCAGTGCCATTAATCTGTCTAAGAATCCTATTCAACACTCCAGAACCAAGCACATAGAAATTAGACATCACTTCCTTAGAGACCATGTACAAAAAGGGGATATAATTTTAGAGTACATTGACACTCTACATCAAATAGCTGATATATTCACCAAACCCCTTGATAGAGATAGGTTTTGTATCCTTAGAGGTGAATTAGGACTCATGGATATGCCTTAGGACTTTTGTGTTTCAAAAATCTTGGTTTCAAATTGATTTTAATGAGTTTTTGCAAAGATTTTCTGGCAATGAGGATGAGAGATCGATCTCCTTACAATATAGATCGATCTCCATACCTCCAACAAGCCTAAATCATCAAGGTTAAGCTAAGCAGATCGATCTTCTAACCATAAGATCGATCTCCTTACGTCTCTGTTTAAAGGCAGATCGATCTGTCCACACGACAGATCGATCTCTTCAAGCTTTCGCATTCTACAGATCGATCTTTGCATTTGGCAGATCGATCTGCCTAAGCCTCTGTTAAACGACAGATCGATCTGTGTGTAACAGATCGATCTCATTAAGCCTCTGTTTGCGACCAGATCGATCTGGCCTTACGACAGATCGATCTCTATTGGATTCTGGAAATGACAGATCGATCTGTCGCCTCGACAGATCGATCTCCTGTGCCCTGGAGTATAAATACCCGCGTAAAATTCCCAAATTTCCCAAACCCAATCTTCAAAATTCCCAAATTTCCCTCGCATTTTTTCCTTTGATTCGCGACCAGATCGATCTCTGTACGGTCCTCCTTGCGTCTCGGTGTCCAATTCCGGTATTGTAACCAACATTCCTTACTGATTTTCAAAATCTTTCTTCAATTTGTGTTTTTTTAATTCTAGGGCAAACCTAGGTACTGTTTCATTGCTTTTCTCCTTGTTGAATCTATTTAGTGCCTCTTTAAAGTCTAAAATCATGCCTAGGAAGTCAGTAGCAAACAAACCTCTTAGAACCACTGTAGAGGCAGGTTCCTCATCTCAACCCATTCCTCCACCTCCTGTCGCTTCCTTCAATCGGTGTTTTAAAACACCAGCAAAAAGAAAGCGATATGAGGAATACTTCTCAACCATGCCAGTTAAGCATTGGCGAACCATAGATTTTTCATTCCTCAATCGCATAAATTTTCCCTACATGTCAAAGTTTGAGGAATTTGGTTGGATGAATTTCTTGAAAATCAACACTCCCGTTCCTCCAAATTTAGTTCGTGCATTCTTTTCCAATGCCGAACTTCTCTTTGACCCAAATGACACTTGCAAAATTGTTGGTTTCAAAACCTATGTCATGGGTAAATCGATTATAATAGATACTGAAGTTCTAGCCAAAGCGTTTGATATACGCGATGAAGGCTTAACAAATGAGGATGAGGAAGTCCCCTTAGCGTTTGATCTCCCTGGGGACAAGGCGAGTGACCTGCCGATGCATCCTCGGTTACTCCACCTCATAATCTCTTGGAACCTCCGCCCTTTCGGTACTCGTCATTCTACCGTTAGGCGTTTAGATCGTTTTTGGCTCCATCACATTCACACCACAAGCCAAAAACCTAACCTCCCTCACTTTATATACGAAGATTGGCTGAAGATTGTGCGTGGACAAGCTACCACGATCGTGTTTCCACAACCGGTAGCTTATCTTCTTCACCGCCTTGGTATCGACTGCAGCGGCGAAACCGGCGAACTCCCCTCTCCCAAGAGCGTGCTTAACATTGGGACCGTCCATCATATGGGGTACTACAAAGACCTCCGGGGAGAGTGGACGAAAAAGAGGGATCAGCAACCTGCAGAGGCTATGGAGGAGGACCCTACTGCTGAGCCAGTGCACCGACCTGCTGCACCAGCTCCGGAACCATCGGCTCCGCCCACTGCACCAACATCGTCCCCTGCTGACTTGGAGAGGCTCATGACGATGATGAATGACCTCAGTCAGCAGATGAATGACGGCTTTGCCACTCAGCGGCGTATGATCGAGAACTTAACCCAAAGAGTGGATAAGATTCAAGAAGCTCAAGAGGCGATGTTCGATGAGGTCCAAGTCACACGCACGCACGTTGAGCATATTGTGGATCGTGATCCTCCCTCATCTTAGGCCATAGGTGTTTGTTGTAGTTTAGTTTCATCATGGTTGATCTTTAATGTTACTTGCACTACATTTGCTTGAATGAAATGTGATTTGACTGGATATTGGGTGAGTTAATGAAAATGTTGCTTTTGAAATGCCATGAATCTTCTATTTTGTGTGATTGATATGACAAAAAGGGGGAGAAGAAACATGTGTTGTGGCTGTGTTAAATGTTTTAAAAGAATGATTTAATTGAGGGGGAGTTAAGATTTAACTGAGGGGGAGTTAAGTCATTAACAAAGTCAAAAGCTCACATAAAGGGGGAGTTTTGCAAATTCACTAAACATGTTTATTTGATGAGTTTTGTCATATCAAAAAGGGGGAGATTGTTGAGTTAATGTATTTTGAAATGACAAAACAAGTTAATTCAATAATGTTAAGATGATATACAAACATGTTTAGAGGATATTAGTACCAGAACTTAGAGTTCTGCTGATGAGAGATCGATCTGGGGTATGAGAGATCGATCTCCTGGGTTTTTACTTGATGAGAGATTGATCTCATGATGGAAGAGATCGATCTGGCAAGCCTTAAATCTGTACAAAGGTATTTAGGAAGAATGAGATCGATCTGCAAGGGTTAAGAGATCGATCTGGCTAATGCTAGAGTTGAGAGATCGATCTGGTCTAGGAAGAGATCGATCTCCCTTAAGAGCTTAAGACTATAGATCGATCTGAGAGATCGATCCACGTTCAAACCGAGAACTTATGAGATCGATCTGGTAAGGAAGAGATCGATCTCCTCAAAGTCAGAGAGCTAAAGAGATCGATCTGTGTTGTTGAGAGATCGATCTCCTCTCTACGAGAATGCATGGCAGATCGATCTGGAGATCGATCTTGCCTCAAACAGAGAGACTAGGAGATCGATCTGCCTATTCGACAGATCGATCTGCCTCATTATTTTCAAACTAACAGATCGATCTGCTAACCTATGAGATCGATCTCCTTGTGTATTTGTGCTTCAATCTTGCAGGATTTATAACTAAGAGATCGATCTGGCCAAGAAGGCAGATCGATCTGGCACTCTACTGGAGGTACCCAACGGCTAATTTCTGCAAAACACAACGGGAAGAATAGCATTTAATGCTCCAACTACCAATCCTTCAGTATTTAACCAAGCATTGAAGACAAAGAGAACAGAGACACTATTGCTGAACATTCCAAACATTCTCAAGCTTTAATTCTTTCATTCTTTGTGTCCCTATTACTCATTCATTGAGAATTATTATAAAAGCTTAAGTGCAAAAAGATACATTTGTCCTACCACTTTAAAGCCTTATATTGTATTCAGTCTTATCTTAAAAGAGAAGAGGATTGTTCCTCAGTGAGAGTAAATTGTAAGAGGCTGAATACTTTTTCTGTATTGCTAAGGGTAGAGAGGTTATTCCTTAACCTGCAAAAGGAACTGTGTAAGCTCTATTGAAAGAGAGAAAGAAAGCACTTGACAAGAAGGTCAAGGAGAGAGGACGTAGGCAAGAGTTTGGCCGAACCTCTATAAACGATTGTGTTTGTTTCTCTCTTCCCTACTTTGCATTAAATTGTTATATTGCACTATATTGCTCATTATCATTTGTGATTAAATTGTGATTAATTTTTAATTTGCCATAATTGTTAGAAAACCGATTCACCCCCCTCTCGGTAGAGCCAACAGGAGTGATGATGATATTTAGCAATTTTGATAATTTTGGGAATTTTGAGCTATAAATGGAAATTTTGACAATATGGTGAATTAGCATAGATAATTTGACATGAGAAATGTAGAACGTGGGGATGTTGTGAATGAGATTGTAGTTTGGGGTAGAGTTACGAGAATCGAAAGATTTGAGGTGTTATGAGCAATTATGCTCGATTTTGAGAATTGAGTTTACTGAATGATGAGTGTTGATGTTTTAACATCGTTTGGACAGCTCGGGAGTTCCAGAGTGGAATGTGAGACTAGTCCATGACAAGGGAGAAACGATTGCGCTATATGAGGTGCAAAGAGGTAAGGGAAACTAAACCATTTATGTATGTGATTTGTGAACTATTATAGCATGATTTGTGATTTATAAAACAAGCATATTGAGTGTTGTGTTATGATATAATTGCACACGATTTTTATAGCCAGTTGGAGCCCAATGTTTTTATGAGTTTATAAGTTACGTGTGAAACCACTTTATAAACCGTTGAGTTTATGTGAGAAATGAATTGAGCTCTACGTTAAGGCAATATTGAGATTTGTGAAATGTGTACGTGCTTTGCCGGTTGGAACTCGATTTTAATATGTTTTGTGTTGAGTACAAAACGATTTTAATATGTTTTATGTTGAGTACCAGTATTATTTGTTAAGAAGAAGGATGGTAGTCTCAGATTATGCGTAGACTACTGGTTGTTGAATAAAGCCACGGTGAAGAATAAATATCCATTGCCCAGGATTGATGATCTACTTGATCAGCTGAGAGGGGCATCAGTCTTTTCTAAGATTGATTTGAGATCGAGCTATCACCAATTGAGGATCAAGGAAGCAGATATTCCAAAGACGGCCTTCAGGACAAGGTATGGCCATTATGAATTTCTGGTGATGTCTTTTGGATTGACGAACGCCCCTACCGCCTTTATAAGATTAATGAACGAGGTGTTCAAAGACTATCTAGATAAGTTTGTGATAGTCTTTATTAATGATATCTTGGTGTACTCTCGGTCATATGAGGAGCATGCACAACATTTGTGGCTAGTACTTCAGATACTTCGAGATAAACAATTATATGGAAAGCTTAGTAAGTGTGAATTTTGGCTGGATCGGATAGCTTTCCTTGGTCATATAGTCTCAAAGGAAGGAGTATCAGTGGATCCAAGTAAAGTGGAGGCTGTGCTTAATTGGGAGAGACCGAGGACAGTTACTGAGGTACGAAGCTTCCTTGGTTTGGCAGGGTATTACAGAAGATTTGTGGAAGGATTTTCAAGGATTGCCGCTCCTTTGACTAAACTCACGCGTAAGGACACTCCGTTCATATGGACTGATCAGTGTGAGCTCAGTTTTCAGAAGTTAAATAGGAGATTAACAACGACACCTGTGTTAACTATTCCTGAGGGATCAAGAGGATTTTCGGTGTATAGCGATGCTTCTCATCACGGATTGGGGTGTGTGCTTATGCAGCATGAAAGAGTGGTCGCTTATGGATCGCGACAATTGAAGGACCATGAGCGCAATTACCCCACGCATGATTTGGAGTTAGCTGCTGTGGTATTTGCTTTGAAGATCTGGCGACACTACTTATATGGGGAAAGATTCCAGATCTTCACTGATCACAAGAGTTTGAGATATCTCTTTGATCAGAAAGAGTTAAACATGAGACAAAAGAGATGGATGGAACTCCTTAAGGATTATGACTGCGAGATTCTATATCATTCGGGTAAGGCGAATGTTGTTGCTGATGCCCTGAGCAGGAAGAGTATGATATCTGTTATGATGATCAGGGAATGTGATTTACTGGATTAGTTCGTCGGACTCCGGATCAGAGTTAAAGAGGTAGAGACTGGATTTTTAGCTAGCTTGCAAATAAAACCCAAGATCATGGATCAGATTGGAACTGGGCAGTGTAGTGATCGGAGGTTGATAAATATGGTTAGCCAAGCTGAACAGACCTTACAATCGGATCTCACCATCAGTGAGGATGGATTATTGAGGTTCAGAGGACGAATTTGTGTACCGAACGATGATACCCTGAAGAGACAGATACTGAGAAAATCTCACTGCTCGCGATACACCATGCACCCAAGGAGTACTAAGATGTACCGAGACTTGAGAAAGGTGTACTGGTGGAGTGGTATGAAGCGAGACGTGGCAGAGTATGTGGCCAGGTGTTTAGTATGCCAGCAAGTGAAAGCTAAGCATCGGAAGCCCGGAGGACTACTACAGCCCTTACTTGTACCTATATAGAAATGGGAGTATGTCACTATGGACTTTATTATGGGTTTACCGAGGACCCGAAGAGGTCGTGACGCTATATGGGTTATAGTGGATAGATTGACCAAGAGTGCCCACTTCCTTGCCATCAAGAGCACAGATACTGTGGATGCCTTAGCCGAGCTGTATGTCAGCAAGATAGCTAGATTACATGGGGCTCCAGTGAGTATTACTTCTGATAGAGATTCCCGACTTACTTCCAGATTTTGGACCCAGTTTCAGGAGTCCATGGGATCTCGATTGAGTTTCAGTACCGCCTATCATCCTCAAACAGATGGTCAGTCAGAGAGGACTATTCAGACCCTGAAGGATATGTTGAGGGCGTGTACGATGGATTTTAAGGGATCATGGGATGATTCACCTGCCCCTAGTAGAGTTTGCGTACAATAGTAGCTATCATGCGAGTATTGGAATGGCACATTTTGAGGCTCTATATGGTAGGAGGTGTAGATCCCTTGTAGCTTGGGAAGAAGTCGGTGACAGAAAGATAAATGCTCCCGAGCTTGTTGAGCAAGCTGTACAGAGTGTGAAATTCATATGTGAGAGGTTATGGGCTGCACAGAGTAGACAAAAAAGCTACGCGGATGTGCGTAGACGGCCACTCGAGTTTGATGTTGGTGATGCGGTATTTCTGAAAATATCACAGAGTAAGGGTATCATGCGATTTGGGAAGAAAGGAAAATTGAGTCCTCGATACATAGGACCATTCGAGATTCTTGAGAGAGTGGGAAAGGTAGCCTACAGATTAGCATTACCCCCACAGATGTCTGAAATACACAATGTTTTTTATGTGTCTATGTTGAGAAAGTACCACTCGGACCCTTCTCATGTCATAGAGTATGACGAGATGGACATACAAGTGGATATGAGCTATACTGAGGAACCCGTCCGGATTCTCGATAGGAAGGAGAAGGTACTTAGAACCAAGAGCATCCCATTAGTGAAAGTTCTGTGGAAACATCACTCAATGGAAGAGGTAACGTGGGAACTAGAGAATCTCATGAAGAAAAAATACCCCCATCTATTTGACTAGTTTAGTTGAATTTGGAGGACCAAATTCTTTTAAGGTGGGGAGGATGTGAGATCTGAGAATTTTAGATATATTTTAATGATGTAATAAGAACTTGAAGTGTAATTTATTGAGCTAAGTGAATTGTGGAAATTATATTTAGAGATTTATATGTAAGTGTTTAACATAAGTGTGAAACTAAGAGGTCAGATCGATCTTAGAGAAGGAGAGATCGATCTGGTGAGTTAAAAATGACAAGGAAGGAGGAATTTAAGGAGCAGATCGATCTCCAATGGAAGAGGATCGATCTCTTTATGATTCTGTTTGAGAGAAGATCGATCTCATGAGAAAGGGATCGATCTCCAAATGATTCTGTTTGGGAGAAGATCGATCTCCTCAAGGAGCAAATCGATCTCATAAAGCCATAAAGAGATCGATCTCACCCCTCGACAGATCGATCTCCTAGGCATAAAATTGCCCAAATCGTCCCCAAATTCAAATGCAGATCGATCTCATCAAGAGCCAGATCGATCTCCTACCCTCAGTCTATATAAGGAACCTCTGCTTTCTCCTGTAATTTCATTTTCTCTCTCTTCTAACCCCCATTTCTGCCGAAGCCCTAGCTTTCTCACTCATCCAAAGCACCCATTTTCATCCAAATTAGAGGTTGTGGCAAGAAGGAAAGTTGTTCCTCATCAAAGGGAGAACAACATACTTGGAAATCGTAAGACGGATTGAATCGAGGCAAGAGATAAGCTCTCCACAAGTTTTGGGTAATTTCTAAACCTCGATCTTGATATTTGAGATGATTTTAGTGATAATGGCTGTTGGCATTGTGTTGAAATAGTTGGAAAATGATTAGGGATTGATGAAATTACAATGTAGTTGGAGTGATGATGATATTTAGCAATTTTGGTAATTTTGGGAATTTTGAGTTATAAATAGAAATTTAGACAATGTGGTGAATTAGCATAGATAATTTGACATGAGAAATGTAGAACGTGGGGATGTTGTGAATGAGATTGTAGTTTGGGGTAGAGTTACGAGAATCGAGAGATTTGAGGTGTTATGAGCAATTATGCTCGATTTTGAGAATTGAGGTTACTGAATGATGAGTGTTGATGTTTTAACATCGTTTGGACAGCTCGGGAGTTCCAGAGTGGAATGCGAGACTAGTCCGTGACAAGGGGGAAACGATTGTGCTATACGAGGTGCAAAGAGGTAAGGGAAACTAAACCATTTGTGTATGTGATTTGTGAATTATTATAGCATGATTTGTGATTTATAAAACAAGCATGTTGAGTGTTGTGTTGTGATATAATTGCACACGATTTTTATAGCCGGTTGGAGCCCAATGTTTTTATGAGTTTATAAGCTACGTGTGAAACCGCTTTATAAACAGTTGAGTTTATGTGAGAAATGAATTGGGCTCTACGTTAAGACAATATTGAGATTTGTGAAATGTGCGCGTGCTTTGCCGGTTGGAACTCGATTTTAATATGTTTTGTGTTGAGTACAAAACGGTTTTAAATGAGTTTTTATGAGGGAAAAACCACTATGAGTTCTACGTGAAGGCAAACTAGTCTTATGTGATAAAGACTTAGGTGTGTGATTTTGAGTACACACCGGGCATTGCTCTGGTAGCATGTAAGTCCGATTCTTCTCCGTTCTGGTAACGTGAGATTCCCCAATCTGTGGTTGTGCCACGTATATTTGGTAGCTGTTGCCACGTGAGATCCCCCAATCTGTGGCTGTGCCACGTATATTTGGTGGCTGTTGCCACGTGAGATCCCCCAATCTGTGGCTGTGCCATGTATATTTGGTGGCCGTTGCCACGTGAAACCCTATTCTGTGGCTGTGCCACATGTGAATCTAAATCAGTGGCTATGCCACGTGTGTTTGGTGGCTGTGCCACGTGCATTATTATTACATTGATTTTATCACGTATATTGAGAAAGTTATTATCGCATTATTTTCACATGCTTGTTACTGCTCTAGACTGAGCCTTTTTACTTCATGTTTTCACATGATTTGAGATATAGAGAATGTCGTTTTGAGTACTTTCATGCTATGATTTTCAAATGAGTATACTGAGTTTCACATACAAATGAATATTTTATGATGTGCATTATGGTTTATATAATGAATCCCTTACCCCCTTTACTGAGCGATTTAGAAGCTCACCCTATTTTCTTCCCCCCAGATTTCTTCAAGTGAAAAAGGGTTTCCCTGCAACGTACGAAGTAGTGGCTAGTGGAGGACTTGAGCTCCAGGCCATATATTGTATTTTGAGGTATCTTTTATCTTTTCATGTACCCAGACAATTATTGTAATTACAAACACTCGATGTATAACATTGTATGGGATGTATTAGGATTAATTAACTTGAGATTGAATAATGTATTGATATGATATATAATTTCTAGTGATGAGATCCTGAGGTATGATAAATATGGTGATGTATGACACTGCACAGGAATGCACCCTTAATTGTGAATTGATGAGTAAAAAGTTTTAAATTGGCCCTATTTTTCATATTTTCGGGGCGTGACAAAGGCTGAGTCTTCTAAGCCGAGGGGACCGGATCCACCCCAAAGCAAGGGAGATTGGAGTTGTTTCTGGTGTAATGGGAATCACAAGGCCCGAGATTACCCTAGATGGACCAAGTTGGCGACCCTCATGAGTAAGGAGGATCCGGATGATGAATGTCTAAGAGTTGCCCCGATGTAGTTACTCAACGCTATTCGGACCGAGCAACAAGCTCCTCATAAGGGACTAATGTATGTTAAAGTTGAGGTGAATGGGAGACCGACTCTAGCGATGCTTGATACAGGAGCAACCAACAACTTCGTTTCATTGAATGCGGTTGAGCATCTTAGCCTGAAAGTCACGAGGAGTAACAATCAGGTGAAAGCAGTAAATTCTAAGGCCTAAGGTATCCAGGGAACGGCTACCGCATTGGTGAAGGTAGGAACTTGGCAACAGGATTGTAAGTTCTTTGCTTTGCCTATAGATGATTTTAATGTGATCATGGGCATTGAATTCTTTGTGCAAGCAAAGGCATTTGCTATTCCACACTTGGGTGGATTGATGATATCTGACGAGACATGTCTAAACTTTGTCCCTGCGGAGAGAGGACAAAGTGCTAGGAAGCCGTTGCTGTAGTCGACTTCACAAGTAAACACCGAGTTGAAGAAGGGGGAGACAACCATACTTGCTACCCTAGTTGAGGTGAAACCAGACACGGTTGTCAAGGTACCGGATGAAGTAGCGACGGTGCTGAACGATTACAAGGATGTAATGCCCCCAGAATTACCCAAGGCGCTACCACTTAAGCGCGCCATTGATCATAAGATCAAGTTGGAACCGGGAACTAGACCACCTATACCAGCACCTTACAGGATGAATCCTTTGGAGCTGGCCGAGTTAAGGAAACAACTTGGTGAGTTGTTGGATGCGGGATATATCCAACCATCAAAGGCACCATATGGAGCCCCAGTTTTGTTCCAGAGGAAGCAGGATGACACACTGAGAATGTGTGTTGATTACCGAACCCTAAACAATGTAACGGTCAAGAATAAGTATCTAGTTCCAAATGTCGCTGATCTGTTCCACCGGTTATCGAAGGCGGCATATTTTACAAGTTAGACCTGAGATCAGGATATTGGCAAGTAAGGATTGTCGAGGAAGATGAAGCTAAGATGGCTTGTGTGACAAGATACGACTCATTTGAATTTTTAGTTATGCCTTGCGGTTTAACTAATGCACCTACGACATTTTGCAACTTGATGAATGATGTGCTTTATGAGTACTTGGATCACTTTGTGGTGGTATACCTAGACGATATTGTGGTGTATAGCCAGACACTTACAGAACATGTGAAGCACCTCACGGTGGTGTTTGAGACCTTGAGGAAGCACTCTCTTTATGTGAAAAAGGAGAAGTGTGAGTTTTACCAGCGAGAGATTATGTTTCTAGGTCACAAAGTTAGCAGTGGGAGAATACGGATGGATGAGAGGAAGATCCAAGCTATTGTTGAATGGCAAGCCCCTACGAAGGTCCCGGAGTTGCGGTCATTCTTAGGACTGGCCAATTATTACAGACGGTTTATCAAGGGGTATAGCAAGATGGTGAGTCCTTTGACAGATCTTTTGAAGAAGGACAAGAAGTGGGTATGGTCTCATGAATGTGAGCGGGCTTTTCGAGAAATCAAGGAGGCAGTGACATCCGAGCCAGTGTTGAGACTGTCAGATTTCAAGCTATCGTTTGAAGTTCACACAAATGCCTCAGACTGAGCCATTGGATAGGTATTGGTCCAAGAAGGACACACAATTGCTTATGAAAGTCGCAAGCTGAAGGATACGGAAATGCAATATTCAGCTCATGAAAAGGAGATGACGACGGTTGTGCATTGTTCGGAGGTGTGGAAGCATTATTTGTTGGGAACAAAATTTGTGGTGGTGACAGACAATGTGGCTAACACTTATTTCAAGACACAGAAGAAGCTGAGCCCGAAGCAAGCACGATGGCAAGAATTCCTTGCAGAGTTCAATTTCACCTGGGTACATAGACCAAGAAGGGAGAACCAGGTGGCGGACGCGCTGAGTCGTAAGATAGTCCAGTCTTATGTTGCTTCATTATCCGCTATTGAGACTAACCTGATTGACAGGATAAGGCAGCAGGCATCAACAGATAAGACCTATGAACAGCTCAGGGAGAACGTAAAGTTGGGCAAAGTTCGTAGGTATTGGCTTGAGGGGGATTTGTTGTATGCCAAAGGCAATCGACTCTATGTTCCATCTGGCGGGGGACTAAGAAAAGAGTTGCTGAAAGAAACCCACGACCCTCAGTGGGCAGGACATCGTGGAGTGGAGAGGATGTTGGCATTGTTGTCAATGACATATTACTGGCCGAAAATGGAGGAAGACATCGAATTATATGTCCGCACATGCCACATATGCCATATTGATAAGACCGAGAGGAAGAAGCAAGCAGGTTTGCTTCAACCACTGCCTATCCCTGAGAGGATATGGGAATCAGTTTCTATGGATTTCGTTACAAGATTTTCGGAGATAAACAAGATGAAATCTATAATGGTGGTGGTAGATCGTTTTTCTAAGTATGCTGTATTCATAGCAGCCCCACATGTATGTACCGCACATGAAGCTGCAGAGTTATTTTTGAATCATGTGGTGAAGATTTTTGGATTGCCCAAGGATATAGTGAGCGATCGGGATAATCGGTTTACTGGGAGATTTTGGACTTACTTGTTCAAGTTGATAAGTTCAGAATTAAAGTTTTCAACGGCTAATCATCTGCAGACAGATGGCCAAACGGAGCGGATTAATGCATTGTTGGAAGAGTACTTGAGGCACTATGTGACCGCAAGCCAAAAGAATTGGGTGAGTCTGCTCGAGTCCGCACAGTTTTGCTATAATATGTATAGATCATCTTTCACGGGTATGAGTCCAGCGGAGTTAATATTTGGACATCAACCTACTACACCTTTGGAGATAGCAAAGACTAAGTCCCAAGGGGAATGCCCAGCAGCATACAGATTTGTGCGAGATCGTCAGGAGTTGATGGAACAGGCTAGGGAGAGCTTAGAGAAGGCACAAAGGAGGATGGTGAAATATGCGGATCAGCATAGGTGGGCACTAGAATTTGAGGTGGGTGACAAGGTGTTACTCAAACTGACACCTCAGATATGGAGACAAGTCACAGACAAGCGGTATCACAAAGGTCTAGTGTAAAAATACGATGGCCCTTTTGAAGTTATAAAACGGGTAGGCGCGGTGGCTTATCAGCTGAAACTGCCAGAGAGGATGAAGTTGCATCCTACTTTTCACGTGAGCTTTTTGAAGCCTTAGCACGAAGATGTTGATCCGGGGAGACAACAGGTAAGGAAAGCTCCGACTACTGTGAGAAGCCATTTTGAGAAGAAGGTGGCGAAGATACTTGACCATAAGGTTGAGGGAACTAGTAGGAAGAATCAGAGAACCTACTACTTGGTGCAGTGGGAAGATGAAGATGAGGTAAACGCTACTTGAGAGAAAGACACTTCTTTGTGGCAATTCGAGGATGGGATCAAGGCGTATTTAGAGCTCATTCCGATGAGGGTATCGGCTTCCTCCAATGGGGGAGGGTTTGTTAGACTCTAACTACTTGATCAGGCGCCCAGTTCGCAAGGGATCGACTGGGAGCGCTGTGACAAGTGCGGAGCATGGGAAAGCTTTGCTCAGGACGCAACGGGGCACGCACCAAAACAGGCAAGACAGACACTTGGCTTGGGTGGATTGCCAAGCATGAAACGGAGACGCTAACGGACGATGATTGTAGTTTGCAGGTGGCGAGCTAAGGCGAATCCTTAAAAATCGGGATAAGGATGAATGTGGGTCATAAGTCGGGATAAGCGAAGAAGTCTTGACAGACCGAATTACTGGAGATTATCACAAATATAAACTCTAAAGAGCATTGAGGTGGCGATCATCTGGAGAGTCCTTAGTTTAGTAAGAATTAATCCTATAGAGTTTCTGTTGTAATCAAACTCAGTTGCCTACGTGAGGAAATATCATCACTTGCCTATATAAGCCCCAAGGGAATGGGTAGAATATATTCATTCATCATTCATTGAGAGAATCATTCAAAGAAAAAGAGAGTGATAGCTAAAAGCGATCTTCTTGACTAAATATTGTATTCCTTTTTATTGCGGATTAATAGAAATGCTCTTTTCTCTAAAGCTTGAGTGTTCTTTGCTTTATTAGTATACTTTATCAAGTCATCTTTCTGCTCGAGTGTTATATCGCTGCGTATTGATCTGAATTTGGGTTAGTGTAGAGATTGACTGTACTAAGTTACAGAAAACTTAGGCTATCACTGAAAAAAATTCTATAAAAGAGAACGACCCTCTGACATTAAGCCTTAATGTCCTATTTTCTCTCTAACCCACTTTTCAGACTTTAAATCAGCCCAAAACACGCCCTAAATCAACCTTGAAAACCCTGATTTTTTTTCCCTGTCCAGAACCCTTGAAATTAGCGCCTCAACCAATCCTTAAATCAGCCCTTAAAACAGCCCCATTTCAGCTCTTAAAACCGCCCCACCTTGCTGTTCGGTTCGTCCTTATTCACACACCAAAATGCCACCAACACTGGCAACATAGCCCCAATTCTGCCTTCATTTCAGCCAATCTTAGCCCTCCTTAACAGCCCCAGATCACCCGTCCCAACCAAGAACCCCTGTTTCCAGGCCCTGTACAGCCCACTTAACCAACCTTAAACAGCCCTGAACACCCTGTTCTAAGCCTCTGTTGTAGCTCTGTCCAGCCAAAATCAAAGCTTCCATGCTTTGTTCCTCTCCTCTACTTCTCTCCCTTTCGACCTCCTCTTTAGATTTTCCTTCACTCTTTCTCGTCACTCTAGTCTCTGCTTCAGCCCTGTAGCGGCCAGCCGCCAACAGTCCCTTGAGTGTCACCCGCCTTCAGCTCTCTCTCTCTCTCTGCCTCATCGCCTCTCTGTTTCAGCTCCCTTCTTTCAACTCTTTTCTACTCTCTTCAGTCTCCTCCAATTTTCTTTCACACTTCCTTCAATCTTTTTTTCTTTGTAATGGCAAAGTGGAGTGAGGAAATGAGAGATGAGAGCCGTGAAGGAAGCAGACGGAAATGTGCTGTCCACCTCGGGCTTCGGTTGGAATTTTCCCATCAAACCCGATTAAATAATTTTTATTTTATTTTATATTATTTAATGATATTTTATAATTATATATATATAGACACATGTGCACACACTCTCTCTCATTTCAGCACCCATGTATGTATATATATATATATATATATATATATATATATATATATATATATATATATTGTTCTATTTAGTATATCTATATTTATATATTTATATGTGTATAAATTTTAATATATATATATTTATATGTATATTAATCCTATATATAAATAAAAGTAAAAGTGTTAGATACAAATAAAAATTTTTTATTTTGATTGTCTATATATATCTAACACGTATGATATCTTAAAATAATAATGATTTTTAAATTTTTTTTTAAAAAGATATGAATTTATATATATTAAAATTATA
Source organism: Firmiana major (assembly GCA_033439115.1). NCBI lineage: Eukaryota > Viridiplantae > Streptophyta > Magnoliopsida > Malvales > Malvaceae > Firmiana > Firmiana major. Next base: position 51,530,206 of record CM065898.1, on the reverse strand, counting down.
AAATAAATGAATTATCTATTTTATTTTTTAAAAAAATAAACATCTATATTTATATATATTAAAGTTAAAAAAATCATATATTATTTATTAAATTCTTTACACATATTTTATCAATATATATGTATTATTGCTCTTTATATATATTAAAAATATATTTATAAAAATAATTCATTTTGATATAAATTTTTTAGTTGGATACATTTTTTTTAATATATATATATATATATATATATATATATATTTCCTATAATCAGTGGCATACGTGATAAGATGAATTTTCTTTTTACTAAATATTTTCTCAAAAAAATTAAACTTAGGTATTTAAATCTATATATTTTATCATTGAATTGAACATCCATATCTATTTTGTTCAATTTTCATTTAATCTTTTTTCAATTTATTTGTTCAATTATTTTATTTATTTATTTATTTGTTCAATATTTTCTTTAATAAAAAGAAAAAGAAAATATTCATATAAATTATCTATTCTTTTAAAATGTGTATTATCTTAAATATTATATTTAATTATTTTAAATTTATTTAAAATTTAAAAAAAATTAAATAATAAATTATTGGTATTTTTACATACAGTTTTACTTTATTTACCATTAATATTTAAAACTATTATAAATAAAGCTTTTTGCTTCAAAATCCTAAAAATAGAGTTTTCAACTTTAATAGAGTCATTTAAATTCAAACTTTAAAAATAAATTAATTTCAAATATGAAACATTAACTAATAATTTATTAAAACTAATAGTATTAATTGTTTTCATTCCGGTTGTAGCTATTCAATTTGTTTATTTAATATCTGAGATTTGTTCTATTTAATTTTTCTATAGTTTTTCTAATTGGTATTTGATTTCAAATTATTTTTTATTTATGTATTCTATATATGCATCAAGTTTTTTTAATATGTTATTCAACAAGTATTTTAAAATAATGTTTATAATTTTATTCTATATTTAAAAATTATTATAGATAAAAATTATCACGGTAAATTTCACGGATTTAAATTTAATTTATTTTTATTTCCCTTAATTACTTGTACATACATACATACATACATACATATGCATACATGCAAAGTATATGTATTAGTTCGGTACATATGCGCGCGGGCGCACTATATATATATATATATATATATGGAATTGCATACTTCTTAATGAAATTAATGTATACGGCATGCATGTACATTCAATTCTTTCATGACTTTCATTTTCAAAATTCTATTTTTTGTAAAATTGGACAATCTTCATATATTCAAAAATTCTGAAAATTATATCTTTATACTTGGTCTAATTCAATTACACATCTATTTTACAAGTCCGAGATAAAAAATTGACTGTCTTCGCAATTTGTTGTTTAAAATACATTAAAATATAACAAATAAAAGGCATTCATTTCATGAATCATTCTAAAAAGAAGACACTTTTTACAAAATTGTTAAGAAAGAAGTCAAATTTTAAAATTACTCTCTCCTGAAGAGGTATAATAACCATTAAGCCAATCGTCTAAGAAGTGCTAAGAAAGAAGTCACAGAGTGTAAAGACAAGATGATGGGCATGACGAATCTCAAAGAAAAATAACTTATACCTATCCTGAAAATCTTTATCTATTTCTGCAACAAAAGCCCTTTGAAGGGCAGCAACCCATTCATCTCTATTAAGATCCGTGGAAATAGTACTTATGACATTATTAAGGAGATTCTCCTTAGCGTAAATAGCAGCGGCAGACCCATTGTGTCCATCAAAGAGCTGCAAAATGAGTCGACTTCGTTCTCGAGCATATAGTATGTAATTAGCATTGATTCAGTTAGCATGAAAGTCGAGAATTCATACCCCAAAAGCTGAGAATGTGGTGACACCGTCTCCAATTGCTCTTCAGTAATTGGCATCCTGTTTTAAGCAAAGTCTTCCCCTTTCTTGCTCTGTCTCGCTTGTCCATGCACAATCTCCGTTTTTCAATCTTTTGTATGCTAATGGATTTATAATAAAATCTGAGGTCAAATATTAATACAAAATGAATATAAAATTTTTAATTGTTTATCAAATGTAAATTAATATTTAAAATTTATTTTATTGTAAATAAATTCTAACATATTAAAATAATACAATTAAATTTAAATTTTTTTAATGATACTTTTTAATATTTGAACATCTTACATGATAGTTACATGAATAGTTTGTAGATTATCACATGACATATCATATATATATATATAAAATACAAACAAATATTAATATTATTTAATATATTTAAATATAATTATATATTTTGAAATATTTAAATTTATTTACAATAAAATAAAAATTTTTAAATTAATTAATTTAAAATAAAAATTTACCAACATATTTGAATATTAAACCGTTTCTAATTCTCAGTAGAGTAGAACACGGTTTGATGCTCGCCTTTCAAGGACATTATTTCCAAGTTTCCAAATCCAACCACACTGACACCGGTAGCTAAAACGAAAGTGAAAAGATATTAATTAACCATGATTCAGTCTCAGGCAACAAAGACAAAATAATAACACTCCAAATATCAATCTTTGCAAGCTGTTAACAGAGTTTGGATCTCGATGAAATTAGGTTGGCAAACAAGGGAACATCAACATCAATCTCAATGCATAGCATTTACCAAATAAATAAATGGAAGCCTACATAAACATGTAGATGTCGATAATACTTTCCTTTCGGGGAGGGATGTAATTTGAACATAGGAAATCTATCTCTAGTCTACTCACAGGTATATTTGCAATTAGAAGTAACTGTTCGAGCTCTGCCAATAAGTCTTTCATTCTCTTTTGCATGAATTTGCTTATTCCCTCCAATTTCAAAGCCAAATACTTCGGGAAGAGAAATTAACAACCATCCTAACGGTTTTTTCTAGTTAATATAATCTGCCAACCGCAGAAAGAAAACATTAAATTAACATAAAAGAAACTTGAAAGAAAGAGAAAAAATTAAATAGTTGAGAACTAAAGTAAACCTCGGAAGAAAGCAAGGTTTAGTTCACGAAGAATAGGGATGCAAAACGGACGAAAGGTTAAGGACAGGTTTGTAAAGCTTATAGGCTTTTCATGGACCGAATAATATTTTAGGTCCGTTTAAAAGTAGGTATAAATAGTTTGACCCGCACAGGTCAACAAACCGGGCAGGCTGGTCCGGACGGATACAAGTCGGCTAATAGGTGCTTAAATTGATATATTAATATTGTCTAGTAATATTATTTTAACTTTCTTATTATGTTTAAAAGTGTTATATAACGTTCTTTTGATGTTATAGGCAATGAAAATAGACTTATAAGAGAAAATGGAACTAAAAGGAAACTTTTTGCACCTTTTACATTTTCGAACCAATAAGAGTATTTAGGTAATTTCATCTCTGTCTGACTTTTTGTGGAAAAATTGACCTTCTTCAAAGTTGTAGATGGCTTATCAAGCTTTCCGAAATATCTAAGATCATCCATATCGAAGTTTTTTTTAAATGACTTTTGATGGGTCAAAAGTCCTTGTAAAGTCAACAATAAAATTAAGAAAGTCAAAGTCCTAGTCAAAGTGGAATTGCTACAAGGATAATGAAGAAATTAATTAAATCCTTTTTGAAAATTGTTTTCCAAAAAAGTATACTTTAATGAGAAATCCTATTGAGTTGGCAAAGAAGAACCAGAAACTAAGTCTCAATTGAAGAGTTGTTATTAGATTAATATTAGTAATTAAAATCTTAGTCACATTGTAATTAGACATTTGACTTCAACTAGGATTAAGATTGTTCCCTTACTATATAAAGGGGCCATAGGCTGACCATTAAAATCACCTCAATTGACCTTAGTTTTATTTTGTTTTCTTATTTTATATTATGCAAAAACGTTTACTCTAGTTTTATAACAAGCTTGGCTAATTGGTATAATTATTTCATATATTGTTCTTGTTTTCAATTTCTTTATTACTTTCAATTTCTGATTGCATGATCTTACTTTCTCTTTTATATTGTGTCAACATCTAGTTAATCATCTTGATAAAATAGTTAACTTTCATAAATTAGTTCTTTAAAAAACATAAAATCCAATTGCATTCTTCAAATAGTATAAAGTGTTCTTTAGTTGATTCTTGCATAATTTTATCTTCTTGATTTGTGTTCTTGTATTATATTTAGGATTTTTAGCATCTAGATTGTGTTTCTTGCATATTAAATTAATCTTTTACATAGTTCATTTCGCAAAAAATTTGTGGTGATTTTCGAGAAATCGGGTTGCGACAAAAGTGTTTCTTGTGTTTTCTTTAATTCTTTCTTAATCTTTATGTGTGTTTTAAGCATGATGTCTAGTGAGTAGTTGTTTAAATTGGTTGGTATGTTTTCATGATTAATATTAATAATCTATTGCTTGATTAAAAACTTAAGTTCGTAATTGCTTTTGTTCGAAATCACATAGAACTAGAGGAGAGTCTTGTTTAGGCTAAATGAATCGAGCTTATGTGTTTGTAACTTAATTCAACTAATATCTTCTAGAGATTCTAATGTTGCTATAAATTTTACCTAGAGAGCTTGTTTTAGTTAATTGCATTAGCTAGGGATTAGTTGTAGAGCTTGTTGTGACTAACTAAGAAGTAAAGAAAGATGGTTTAATAGAGCTTTTTATTACACTACAATTGAATGCTCAAATTGATAACTATCTTTTGAATTTCAATTATCACATCTTTAAATCAAGAAAATTAAGAAACATACCACCCAAAGTCTTTGTCATAGTTTAAGCCAAATTTTCATAATTATTTGTGTTCTTTTTGCTTTCTTTTGTTCACATTAGTCAATGATATTAAGCCTCCCTTGTGTGTCACGTCTTGAGTCTAAAGAACTTTAAATTACTTAGTCCAATTACTTTATTCCTTGTGGGATCGATCTTTACTTCCCTATCTACTTGTTAGTTAATGTTTAGAGTTAATTTATTTTTGGTGACTTGACACTTACCAAATTTTGGCGTCGTTGTTAGGATTTCTTGTTTAATTAGATTAAATTGTTTAGTTTAGGTTTTAATTTGCAATTTTAGTGTTTCTTCTTACAAGAGTTGCATGTCTGATAGATCCCTTATTAATTGACGTATGAAGATAAGAGAATTGATTTAAGTAATTCAAGAGGGTGATTATACTCTTTTGCCACTGATATCACTCTGACTCTAAATCTCATTTATTCAAGTGACTTTGAGGAAGAAAAAATATGGCATAAGAAGCACCAACACTCCTAAGAACATTAAAGGAGTTGGTGGCTCCAACTTTAAATCAACAACCATTTTGTATTACTTTCCCAAATACTGAAGTTTCTTTTGAACTTAAATCCGACCTATTACATCTTATGCCTACTTTTTAAGGTCTTGCAAGTGAAGACCCACACAAACACCTTGAGAAGTCCTATGTACTGTGTTCTACCATGAAACCTGCTAAAGTAACTGATGAGCAAATCAAACTACGGGCTTTTTTTCCTTGGCCGATTCTACCAAGGAATGACTTTATTACTTGCCTAGTGGGACCATCAACATGTCAGATGAGATGAAGAGGCTCTTCTTAAAGAGATACTTCCATGTTTCAAGAAATATACGAATGTTTAAAGAGATTTAAAAGATTATGTGCTAGTTGCTCACACCATCAAATACATGAGCAACTTCTCATCCAATACTTCTATGAAGGAATGTCTTCTCATGAAAGAAGTATGATTGATATTGCTAATGGAGGAGCTTTGGTAGACAAGGCTTTTCAAAATGCAAGGAGCTAACATGGCTGCCAATTCCCAACAATTCTACACTAGGTGTGATCCACCTTCTAAACCTATACATGAGGTAAATGTTACCCCATTTGAATAATAACTTAAAGATTTAACTTCTTTTGTTCGTCAACTTATTGTAGGGATAAAGCAACAAGTAAGAGCATGTGGGATATGTTCAAACTTGGGACACCCTACTAATATGTATCCAACTTTGCAAGAAGACACCCATGAGCACGCCAATGTTGTAGGTGGCTTTCTTGGACAGCCACAATCGCCATGCAAGTATGAGCTTTATGGTAGCAATTATTGTCACGACCCTCTTTCATTTAAAATCACTATAGATTTTTCGCTTTATTCGTTAACTTCCCCTGTCGTGAACAGTTTCCAACACCAAATAGTTGAGCTATGATTCGAAGTTAGTTACCTCTTACCATAAACCATATCACTTAACATTTATCTATAATAACTAAAAACACTTAAATTGCTTACATTAAACTTTATAAATCCGTACGTGTCTACAAATATTTACATCCCCCAAATTTACATTTTCAAAAGCATTACTGTGCTGTACTTGTTTAGATACAAAACGATATTAATGTGTATACCTCTCAGCAATGGGCAGCAGCAGACACTGGTAGTGCAAGTCTTTGCTCGCTCTATAACCACTATGGATGCTCTGTGAAGATAGAAACTGAAAGGGTGAGCACAACTTGCTCAGTAAGGAAATAATGCAAGCAGGTAGGCAGCTACACTATCTATGTGATGATAATGACATGGTATAAAATCGTTTACATTTGGAGCATAAGGTAAAATAAAATTCATGCCACATGAATACGTATAGTATATATGAAAAACTCATAAAATCAGGCATGACAACACATGTAAAATTATCATGTAAAACATCTCATGCTCATCATATCAAAACTCAATAGTTTTTTTTATCACAGATCTCATTTAAATCAAAGCTAATCCCACTCATCGGGAACATCATATGTAAAAACCACACTTCTTATAAAAACACAAATCATGGGTGTCACCCCTCTTTCATCATTAATTTATGAAATCACGTGAGGCATGTAGGTTACATTTCGGAAACAATTTGAGAATAATGGCCATGTATAAATCCCTGTGATCCCAGGCTACGCGGATCTCGGCGTGTGGGGCATCACAACTGCAACGAGAGGTGAGGTCAACCTGTGAGATCTGAGAATTTCAGACATTTTAATGATGTAATAAGAATTTGAAGTGTAATTTATTGAGCTAAGTGAATTGTGGGAATTATAATTGGAGATTTATATGTTGTGTGTAAAATAAGCATGAACCATGAGGACAGATCGATCTGGGAGAAGGAGAGATCGATCTGGTGAGTTAAAAATGACGAGGAAGGAGGAATTTGAGGAGCAGATCGATCTCCAATGGAAGAGATCGATCTCCAAATGATTCTGTTTGAGAAAGGATCGATCTCATGAGGAAGAGATCGATCTCCAAATGATTCTGTTTGGGGAGAAGATCGATCTCCTTAGGAGCAGATCGATCTCATAAAGCCATAAAGAGATCGATCTCACCCCTCGACAGATCGATCTCCTAGGCATAAAATTGCCCAGATCGTCCCCAAATTTCAAACGCAGATCGATCTCATCAAGAGGCAGATCGATCTCCTACCTCCAGTCTATATAAGGAACCCGTGTTTTCTCCTGTAAACTCATTTTCTCTCTCTTCCAAACTCATTTCCACCGAAAACCTAGCTTTCTCACTCATCCAAATCACCCATTTCCGGCCGAATCAGCTGTTGTGGTAAGAAGGAAAGTTGTTCCTCATCAAAGGGAGAACAACATACTTGGAAATCGAAGGACGAATCGGATCGAGGCGTGAGTTGTGCGTCTCACAAGCTTTGGGTAATTTCTAAACCTCGATCTTGATATTTGAGCTGATTTTGATGATATTGGTGGTTGTCATTGTGTTGAAATAGCTGAGAAATGATTAGGGATTGATGAAATTTCAATGTGGTTAGAGTGATAATGATATTTAGCGATTTTGATAATTTTAGGAATTTTGAGCTATAAATGGAAATATAGACAATGTGGAGAATTAGCCTAGATAATTGGCATGAGGAATGTAGGACGTTGAGATATTGGGAATGAGGTTGTAGTTTAGGGTTGAGTTACGAGAATCAAGAGATTTGAGGTGTTATGAGCAATTATGCTCGATTTTGAGAATTTAGGTTGATGCGATAATTGAGTATTGATGTTTTAACATCGTTTGAACAGCTCGGGAGTTCCAGAGTGGAATGAGAGGCTAGTCCGTGATACGGGGGAAACGATTGCACTATACGAGGTGCAAAGAGGTAAGGGAAAATCTAAACCATTTGTGTATGTGAATTGCAAACTATTTTAGCATGAATTGTGGTTTATAAAACAAGCATGTTGAGTTTTGTGTTGAGATTTAATTGCACACGATTTTATAGCCGGTTGGGGCCCAATGTTTTTATGAGTTTATAACTGGGCTCTATGTTAAGGCAATATTGAGATTGGAGAAATGTGTGCGTGTGCTTTGCCGATTGAAACTCGGTTTTATTACGTTTTGTGTTGAGTACAAAACGATTTTCAAATGAGTTTTATGAGAGAAAAACCATCATGAGTTCTACGTGAAGGCAAACCAGTCTTACGTGATAAGACTTAGGTGTGTAGTTGTGCCAATGGCTCATATCGAATCACATGACTTGGATCTGGATGGTACTTTCGAAGCATCGATACGTGGAAGACATTATGAATGCTTGCCAATTCCGGTGGTAACGCAACTCTATAAGCCTTATCTTCCACACGCTCTAGTATCTTAAACGGTTTGATATACCGAGGGCTCAACTTACCCTTCTTACCGAACCTCATAATCCCTTTTGAGGGAGACACTTTCAAGAATATCGAGTCACCAACCGTGAACTCTAGTGGCCTGCGTCTTATGTCAGCGTAGCTTTTCTGCCTGCTCTGAGCTATTCTCAATCTCTTACATAGCAATTGAACAACCTCCGAGGCTTGTTGTACTAAGTCAGCAGCAAACATTTTCCTCTCACCCACTTCTTCCAAACCAATTGGGGAACGACACCTTCTACCGTACGAGGCCTCATATGGTGTCATCCCGATGCTTGAGTGATAACTATTGTTGTATACAAATTTGGCTAATGGTAGGTGATCATCCTAAGAGCCTTTAAAATCCATAACACTTGCTATCAACATATCCTCTAACATCTGGATGGTTCTCTCTGGTTGACCATCAGTTTGAGGATGGAAAGCAATACTGAAACTCAATCGAGTTCCCTTAGCTTCTTGGAATTGTTCCCAAAATCACGAAGTGAAACAGGAATCCCTATCCGAGTCAATGCTCACTTGAACACCATGTAGCCTCACTATCTCCAGTACATACAACTCTGAGTACACACCGGGCATTGCTCTGGTAGCATGTAAGCCCGATTTCTTCTCCGTTCTGGTAACGTGAGAATAACCTATTCTGTGGCTATGCCACGTATACTTGGTGGCTTTGCCACGTTGAGAAACCCCATTGGTGGCTGTGCCACGTTATACCCCATTGGTGGCTGTGCCACGTTATACCCCATTGGTGGCTGTGCCACGTTGAGAAACCCCATTGGTGGCTGTGCCACGTTATACCCCATTGGTGGCTGTGCCACGTTGAGAAACCCCATTGGTGGCTGTGCCACGTTGAGAAACCCTATTCTGTGGCTATGCCACGCGAGAAATTAAATCAGTGGCTTTGCCACGTGTGTTTTGTGGCTATGCCACGTGAGAAATTAAATCAGTGGCTATGCCACGCGTGTTTAGTGGCTATGCCACGTGCATTATTTTTACTGTGATTTTATCACGTATTTGAGAAAGCGTTTAACGCGTTATTTTCACATGCTTTGTTATTGCTCTAGAGTGAGCCTTTTACTTCATGTTTTCCCATGACTTGACACATGAGAGTGTCGTTTTGAGTACTTTCATGGTATGGTTTTCAAATGAGTTTCACATACAAATAAACCTTTTGTGATGTGCATTTTGGTTTATGAAATGAGTTTCTTACCCCCTTTACTGAGCGATTTAGAAGCTCACCCTGTTTTTCTTTCCCCCCAGAGTTCTTCAAGTGAATAAGGACTTCCCTGCGACGTACGGAGTAGTGGCTAGTGGAGGATTCGAGCTCCAGGCTATATATTTTGTACTTTGAGGTATATTTATCTTTTCATGTACCCAGACTATTATTGTAATTGCAGACACTCGATGTATAACATTATATGGGATGTATTAGGATTAATTAACTTGAGATGGATTAATGTATTTGATATGATATATAAATCCTAGTGATGAGATCTTGAGGCATAATAATTATGATGATGTATGACACTGCACAGGAATGCACTCTTAATTGTGAATTAATGAGTAAAAAGTTTTAAATTAGCCCTATTTTTTGCATTTTCGGGGCGTGACACAACCCTACTCATGCAATAACTCAACCAACTAGTCATCAAGACTATACGGTACAGCGTACTTCATGTGACATACACGGTACAACATACTCCATGTGACACACGGTCTGCGGGTGTCTGCCATAGGTCTTAGTCCACATCATTGTCAGCGGTGCCTACCAGAGGACTTAGCCCACATGACTGTTTAGGGTGCCAGTCATAGGCCTTAGCCCATATCATGTTTCGGGGGTGCCTATCATAGGTCGTAACTGCCCTATACCATGCCGATAACCATCTCATGTCTCAAAATACGCGTGTGATATATCATCTCACTGTGACACACAGTCTACAGGAGGCATCAACATGATTTTCTGTAAATCATATAAAATCCTCGTATGAGCAACGCTCTAGTACGGCTTTCATGCATAGTAAATCAATAAAAACTAGTGCGAGTAGCGCTATAGTACTATCAGTATGAGTAAAAAACATCTCAATCTAGTGCGAGCTAAGCTCCAGCACCATTTGTACTCACACAAATATGATAGGTGGCTCCAGTTTAAAATCAAGTATTTTCAAAGATACAACTCAGCACACAACCCATGCTATTTCATGCAACCACATAAAGCAATAGCCAACCTATCCTCATTTCATTCATATCAAAGCATTTAATAATGAAAACATCAAAGTCATGAAAATCCATGCATTTCAGGATCCTTACTACCTCTTTCATAAAATTCCTACCAAGGTAAACACATCTTTTCTTTCCTTATTTTTTGGAACCTTTCTAAAAAAATTCTTAATGCATTATTCGATAGCTAGAAATTCGCGCCCTATAATTCCCCTCAAAATACGTATAGTTACCTCTAGGCACCTACAAAACCCCTTACCTTGAATCACGTCGAGCGTAGTACAAGTCCCACTACTAGAAACTTATTCAATCTAACTTGCTCCTAATCTCGTCTCTGGAGCTGCAAACATTCATCAATCATTTCATCATAATAGATATATCTTATTGGACCTTATTGTATTAAGCTTGGCCTATTTTCACATTTGGCCATCATTATGCCATTCCTAGTCAATTTAGCGAGTAACTCACTTAATTATCTAATCAAGCACTTGACTTGCATGCTCTAACCTTAGTTCCTCCATTTATTCATGCATTTCACAATTATCATATATGCACATTTCATCACTTTGTTCAATCCCATAATTTGCTTTCACAACACAATTTCAAAATCATGCATATAACATTTCTAAAACCTTGATATAACCTATTCATCATAGAATTCCACTATATCCCATTTCTCACTGTCACACCCTACTTCCGGGTGCCCTCATCCATACATATACTACTACAGTTGGGCTGTGAGTCAATATAATTACTAAATTTCCATAAATTTACAGCGAAAATATTTAAAACTTTAATTCACACTCCTAGGTGTGTGTGTATATATATACAAAATCAATTATTTAATATAATATCTTTACATAACATCCCTATATAACTGTTTACAACTTCAATTCATAACTGTGCGATACATTATAATAGATACAAAATGCTCGTGTGTATACAAATCATATACCTTTGCAACTAGTGGGAGCTGTCCAACACAAAAGGGATCTCGAGACCACCGCACTGTCCTATTTCTCAGTATATGGAGGGGGAAAATAGTGGGATGAGCAAACCACAGCTCAGTAAGGAAATGGATGCTAACAGGTAGATATTGTACTATCTACATAGCCCATGCATGCATAAACAAAACCATGCTTCAATGTAAATGGAAATATTACTGGAAAATGCATTTAAACATTACTTTTCACATAAGCATTTTCATGAAAACAAATATACGATATTCCCATTTGAAAACACGTCATAAACAATGCTATCATACACAAGCATTCAAATCAAGAGATTTATCAAATCACAAAATCTCTTTACTTTTCTCAAATCATTTCTCATTCTTTTCTGAGTTTCTCAATTTCTCTTTTCTCTGAGATAGGCATGGAATTCTCGACAATCTAATATCCACGACATATGGCCATAGTCAGTGATCCTAGGCCTCACTGATCAGGTGTGCACAGGGCATCACTTCGCCTGAAGGGGGATGGGTCAGTCCTACCATCCGGCTCATCTTAATCAACCTCATCTCTTCATATCACAAATACTCACGGTACAAGGTACGTCATGTGTCATCTACGCGATACTCATACTCACGTGCACCTAGCACGGTACATAGTATACCATGATAACTACACAGTTCAACATACATCCCTAGACCCAGTCCATCTACCAACTCCAATGGACTCATTATCCTGAACCATGTCTCATATACCAGGTGAGCAATTAGCGTGACACATAGTCATCGTAGGGCTCCAATGCGGTATTTCTCAGTGCGAGCAATAGCTTCTAGCACTGTATTTGTCTCAACTCAGTAAAACCTGGTGCGAGTAATGCTCCAACAACTTTCTCAAATCCATCGTGCGAGATGAACTCCAGCATGACATATCAAAACATAGAAACATGTGCAAGCTAACATTCTAGCACATTATCATTATAAAACCATGTGCGAGTCACGCTCTAGCTCGGTTTATCAAAACATGTAGACATATGCGAGCGAAACTTCAGCATGGTCAAAATCATTAAAACGGGTATGAGCTAGAGCTCCAACACCGATTCACCTCTCAAATCCTATAGGTGGCTATTTTCTCTTTTAAAACTCAAAATAAGTTTATTTACGTAGCCTGTCGTCCCAAGCTAAACATGTAAAACTAGCCAACCTATCCATCATCATTTCTCAATCTCAAAATCAATGCATAGTTGAGAAAACATCGAAAACATACATATCACGCTATTTCCTTACCACATCCCATTTTCACAATATATATATATGATACATTTCATGCTTTCATATCAATTTCCATAGCTCAATAGCTCAACATGCTATTTCTAGCGTCGTAACTACTTAAATCGCGGTAAAATACGTACAAATACCTCTATCGCTAACATACAGTCTCTTATCTCGAATCGCGCTCATATTTTCCTTCGTCTCGTTTGTTTTCGTTCACGATTCGGGTTACTCGTGTTCCACGTATTTCAATCTACACGTATAAATCGTTAAGTTATTTTCTTTTCCCTCTACTAAACATACACATTGTCTTCTATTTATCTATACATACTCCTCAATCCTTAAAATCACATTTCACCTTTCCCATTTGTACTCACTATATTTCATCCTAAGTTTTCCATCACTTTCCCATAGATTTCCCCTCATAAACTCCTCTTAACATTACTCAGCCATCACTACAATCATTATTCCTATCCACATTTCACATATTATCCAACTCACAAATGTCTAGAAACCCATATTTAAAGCTTGAAGATTGAAGAGCTTACCCCTTTACTTAGCCAAACTTGTGGTAGCCAAAACTCCTTCTCTTGATCACACCAATGTGTGATTTTTGGGTATGTTGTTCTCATTCCTTCAAAGAACAACTTTCCCTTCTTGAGCTCCTTCAGATTCTGTCAGACCCAGATTTTTGGTAGCTTATACCTTATGATTCCTATGTGTATGAACACTCTATTATTATAGTTGAATCATAAGAAGAGTATTTACTAGACATAAAGTGTTAGTGAAATGGTTTAACACGCAAAAGCTACATAAAAAGACTAATGTGAACTATAAGTGTCACAGGCTAAACCGAGTAAATCTAAATCATTCTGACTAAAAATAAGAACTTAAAATGAGAAAGTATAAAGAGCTCATGAAGGGAAGTCAGCTTGATTTAGTCTCGAACATAGAAAACGAGAGTAAAAGCTAAAAAGGGTAAAATGGACCTTTTTGGCGAGATAAGGTGCTTCGGGTGAAATTATCCACCGGGAACGGTTGAAACATAAAGACGAGAGTGTAAGACATAAGATATGACACTTTCAAAATTTTGAGAAAAAGTCAACTTGGTCAATGGTTAAGGAAAAAGTCAACTATAGTTAAGAAAGTGGACTTTTACCATAGTTGACTAATCATGGTTAAAAATTAACCTAAGTGTGGAGAAAAATTTGGGGAAAAATATTCTTGGCTAGAATACAAGATAATCATCCCTGAAAGTAAGGAAAATTTATTCGGAAGGATTTCGGATTAAATTTAATGGTTAAAAACGTAATGGGCCTAAGGTGAAAAATTTAAAGCCCATTAAGGTATACTAAACGTATATCGAAATTCTTAGGTCCTTTAGACCGAATTGTTGGACCAATTGATTGGTCAAATATTGAGACAATTAAAGGCCCGAGATATAGTAAAAATTTCAGCCCGAAAGCCCATTAAGAAAGCCCAAACCGAGAAGCCCAAATGGAAAGCCCATGAGATAAATATCTAACCATAGTTAAAGCTAACCATGACTCATAAGGTGACTCATGGCTAAGGCTTGGAAAGTCAAGCTTAATGGCTGGAAAGTCAAGCTTAATGGCTAAGTAAGTGGCTTATAAATTCAGCCACACCATTGTCATCTTCATCACACCAAATTCGGCTAGAAGAAGAAACCATTGAAACATATTATCCAAGCTTTCTCTTACTAGAAATCACTAGGAACTAGGCATAATTGAAACTTGCATCCTTCATGGAAGTTGTTCCAAATTGAAAGGAGAGTGACATATGTTGGAATTGGCTATCAAGGAGCCATAGAGTGCAAACCGAGAGCCTTCAAAGATTCGGCCAAAGGGTGAACACAACAATTGGTATATTTTCTAGTTTTCAATTTCATATATGTCAATGTATGAATGATTTTAAGTACATTGATATATGTTTTAAGCATTGAAACATATTAAATCACTATGATGTTGGTTAGGCCAAGAGTGAATGGTGAGACATTGATTTATATCCATATGATTTTAAGGCATAAATGGATTAATGTACATGTGTTAATAATTATGGTGTAATTAGAATTAATCAATTGGATTAATTAATACATGTAATTAGTTGGCAATCAAGGTGTTTGATAAAATGCCTAAATGAACTATATGATGTTTAGGAATGTTGCCAACCAAGTGTTTGTGAAAATGCCTAAGTGAATTGGCTAAGAAATAGGCATGGATGGCATGCCATGGCATAACCGATGGCATGGGTAGCTCTCGGCCATGGCATGTGGCCGAGAGGCCCAATGGGCCAAGCCCAAATATTTTAGGCCCAATATGATGTAATGGGTCTAGGACAAGCCCAATAAGAGTTGGTGGGCCCCACAAGCCCAATAGGCCCAACGAAAATGAATAGTAAAATGAAAATGGGCTTAAGGCATAGTTAGGCCCATTAAGGATTTTTAAAGCCCATTAAGGGAAATAGACTGTATTTAATGTGAAATACAGTAGGAAAAGTGTAATTAACCTGATAAATGGTTATATGTAGCTCTAGAGAGTATTGGAGGAGCAAATCGGACTGCTAAAACGAGCAGCGCAGAGAAAGTGAAATTTCTCGAGTGATTGCAGGTAAGGGACTTTTGTGAGTAGTTAGAGATACCTGCACGTATTTTCGTCTGCTTTTACATTCACTTAAAAACTCTGAGGGTCAGAGAAAGTGAATAATAATTATTACGACCCGATAGTGGTAAATTATGATTTTACCCCTAGTTAGTCAAAAAGTTTACTTTTGTGAAAAGTTGTAAAAAGCATGGAAACCACTATTTTGAGTGTTTAGCTGCTGTTTAGCAGGAGAATAAATAGATGGGCTAATGATTTTAAGGTCGATGTGAATTAAGCACACTTTATAGTGCTGATTTGATGTTTTGTAAATCATCCCTTTTTAAAGGGCCATCTATCATATTTTGTGAGAATGAATCGTGCTAGAGCACAACTCGTACTGGATTTCATATATTTTCCACATATATTAGTGCTGGATTTTGATTCGCACTAGATTTCCATGACATGCATGATAGAGTAATGGAGTTATTGCTCGTACTCGAGTTTTACATGAGATACATGACAGAGTGCTGGAGCGTTGCTCGTACTTGATTCTTCATGATTTATACATGACATAGTACTGGAGCTATTGCTTGTACTTGATTTGATGATATTGTGAATAGCATGGTACTGGAGCTATTGCTCGTACTTAATTTAATACATGAACTATGCATTGACCTAGTTGGTAGAGGTTTACTCGCACTAGAGTTGAGTTTGTGATGTGAAACAGTATTTGAGCAGAGTGACGACTGTGAGTCGCACTCAAAGGCGCGCACTGTATGTGATATATAATACATGTTACAAACCCATGCCCGCATCCTTGTGTGACTAAGTGTCACATTATGTGAGAGGATAACCGCATGAGGGTATTAGAGATGTGGTATTATATTCCATGGTTTGAGGGCTAAGACCTATGGCAGGCACCCTGACTGTGATGTAGGGTCCACGGGTGTACTTTGTACCGTGCATGTGGCATGGGAGTACACTGTACCATGTGTTGTTGTGGAGTTGAGGAACATATAGCTGACGGTTGTGATGGACTGACCCCCCTCTCGTTGTAGCAGTGATGCCCCGCACACCGAGTACTGTGTTGCTTGGGACCACATGTCAGATATGATCATAGTCCAAGATACTATCTGCATTTCACCACAGAGTCTCACATGATATATCACATTGATTGACTGATTTAAATTGCGGACAGACCTGAGGGATGGGTCAGACTTCGATTTTTGTGATGTGAATGATTTAAATGCCATATTTATTGTGATTTAAATATACATGGTATGGTTTATCTAAAGGCATGATTTATATAAAGATGCATTGTTTTGCACTACATGCCTACATTTGAGAAAGAAAGCATGATTTCTGTACATGGGATTTAATCTGTACAAGTAGACATATATATATATATTTAAAGACATGCTTTTAAAGTGAGTTAAGGAAATAATGTTTTCAAGGCATAGCATTATTTTGAGTAGATAGTGTAGATATCTACTTGCTTGCCTGATTTCCTTACTGAGCACGTTGTATGCTCACCCTCCTTTCTTTACATCTCTCTACAGAGCATCAGCAGTAGAGCGAGAGTTATCGAGGGATAGTGTTCCTGAGTTCACTGCTAGTTCCTATCGATCGCCACGTATACAGACTTTGTACGGTTATATATCTAAACATAGAAACAACACAGTGATGTATACGATATATATTATGGGGAATGTATTTGTGTTAGATTTTATATAATCTCACATGTATTATAAAAGTAGTTACAGTCAGTAACAGTATATTGACATGTATGTATGATAATGAAAAATGTGGTAAGCGAGGATTCTGACATCGAATCACAGCCCAACCATTGAAGAGAGGAAAGGTAAGTGAAAAATGCAAAAAATTTGTAATGATTTTGGTTAAAGTCATGGATTGAGAATGGGTCCTGACAGATTCTGGCTGGAATGTAGTGATTTTTAGAGTGAGAAAGCTTCGATCTTTGAGAGAAAATGGCAGGTGCGGGTTGGTGGGAGGGAAATCTGATTTTCAGTCTAAATCTCGTGCCCTTTTTATAGATGCAAAGACATAAGATCGATCTGGTCCTTGTAGAGATCAATCTCTGCATGGTTTGGTAGTCCTTTTTACCAAATGCAACTACTACAAGATCGATCTTCTTCCATGATGAGATCGATCTGTTTGCAAGTAAATTCCTTCTTGGAGATATATCTGCCTCTTGTAGGAGATCGATCTGTCGAGGGCTCGAGATCGATCTGTCTCAGGCAGAGAGTTAAGGAGATCGATCTGCCTTCCCATGAGATCGATCTGTCTAGTTCTATTCAACCGTTTCTGGGCATTTCATAAGGGGTGATCGATCTATCCTTCATATGAGATCGATCTCTCATCCCCTGCACCCTCATTTTCTGTAGTTTTCTACAGATTTTCACCTATACACTCATTCAAATTTGCTGCATACCCCAATTTACATTCCGTGCACACTTTACACACAATGGCATCCATTTCACATAGTTCATAGTTAATGAAACTGCACACAACTTAGAATCATGGATGTTTCATTAAATTTCCAAAATCCTTACATCCTCCTATTATTTATACTCATGTACCATACATATACATACATCATAGCTTCTTAAGTTATCTTTGTAACAACGTACATATACATCATATCTTCATATAAACAAATACATGGAACGTTACGGGTATTACATTTCTCCCCTCCTTAGAAAATTTGGTCCTTTAAATTGAACCAAGTCTATTCCTCAAAGAGTTGGGGATATTTCTCCTTCATTAGATCCTCTAACTCCCATGTGGCTTCCTCCAAAGTATGATGCTGCCATAGGACTTTAACCAATGAAATCGACTTGTTTCGCAACACCTTCTCTTTTCTGTCCAATATTTGGATCGGTTTCTCCACATACGACATATCCTCCTTGAGCTCCAACGGCTTATAGCTAATTACATGTGTTCGATCCGGGTAGTACTTTTGAAGCATAGAAACATGGAAGACATTGTGAACTCCTGCTAGCTCAAGTGGTAAGGCTAGCCTATATGCTCTATCTCTCACTCTATCCAAAATCTCGAAGGGTCCAATGTAATGAGGACTTAGTTTTCCTTTCTTCTCGAACCTCGTTATTCCTTTGGAAGGAGATACTTTCAAAATACGGACTCACCCACATCAAACTCAAGTGGCCTCCGTCTCCTATCAACATAGCTCTTTTGTCGACTTTGAGCTATTCACAGTCTCTCACATATTATCTGAACATCCTCGGAGGCTTGTCTAACCAAATCGGGAGTGAGCAACTGTCTGTCACCAACTTCTTCCCAACCAATCGGTGATCAGCATCTACGACCATATAGTGCCTCATAATGGGCCATACCAATACTTGAGTGATAACTGTTATTATAGACAAACTCAATCAATGGCAAGTGATCGTCCCATGAGCCTCTAAAATCCAGCACACACGCTCTCAGCATATCCTCCAGGGTCTGTATAGTCCTCTCTGATTGACCATTTGTCTGAGGATTAAAAGCGGTGCTAAAGCTCAATTAGGTCCCTATCGCTTCCTAAAAATATCCCCAAAAGTGGGAAGTGAAGCGGGCATCCCTATCAGAAACAACACTCACTGGGACTCCATGCAATCTCATTATCTCCCGTACATACAAGTCTGCTAGTGCACTCAAAGTATCTGTAGATCTCATGGCTAAAAATTGTGCCGATTTCGTTAACCGATCTACTATAACCCATATAACATCATGGTTCTTACGGGTTCTCGGTAAACCCATCACAAAATTCATGGTGACGTGCTTCCACTTCCATGTCGGTATCGGTAGAGGTTACAATAATCCTCCAGGTTTTTGATGCTCAACCTTTACCTGTTGACAAATGAGACATCTAGCGACATATTCAGCTATGTTTCTTTTCATTCTAGACCACTAATATATCTTTCGAAGATTCTGGTACATTTTACTACTCCCTGGGTGTACTGTATATCTCGATGAGTGAGCCTCTGATAAGATCAATTTTCTCAGCTCTGCATCCTTACGAACACATATTCTATCTCCGAACCTTAGTACTCCATCTGAACTCAATACAAAATCTGTGCCCTCACTTTAGTGAATTTGGCTAATTACGTCAATACACCATTGATCAATTTGTTGAGCTTGTCGGATTCTCTCAATCAACTCCGGTTCTAATCTCAGGCTAGCAATAATCCCATAATTGCCAATCTCAAGTGGGGTCACATCCAAACTAAGGTTCCTGAATTATTCCAACAGCTCATGCTCTCTAACCATCATATATAATACCAACCTGAGATTTTTTCTACTCAATGCATCTGCAACCACATTTGCCTTCCCCGGGTGGTACAAAATCTTGTAATCGTAGTATTTGAGGAGTTCTAACTACCTTCTCTGTCTCATATTTAACTTCTTCAGTGAGAATAGATACTTAAGACTCTTGTGATCTGTAAAGATTTGAAATCTCTCACCATACAGGTAGTGGCGCCATATCTTCAATGCAAGTACTATGGCCGCCAACTCTAAATCATGAGTGGGGTAGTTTTTCTCATGATCTTTCAGCTGCCTAGATCCATAAGCGACTACCCTTCCATCCTGCATCAAAACACATCCTAGCCCTTGATGTGAAGTATCCATATAAACAGAATAGTTCCCTGAGCTGTTAGGGATGATAAGAATTGGCGCGTGGTTAATCTGCGCTTAAGTTCCAAAAAAACTTCTTTCACATGCTTCATCCTATGTAAACTCAGCATTCTTTCTCGTAAGTCGTGTCAACAGAGCAGCCAAGAGAAACCCTCTATAAATCTCCTATAGTATCCTGCCAAACCCAGAAAGCTTCTGATCTTTGTGACTGTCTTGGGCTATTCTCACTAAACAATGGTCTCAATCTTGGATGGATCCATTGACACCCCATCGTTCGATACAACATGGCCTAGAAAAGAAATCTACTCTAGCCAAAAGTCACATTTACCAAGTTTGGCATACAACTTTCTCTCTCGGAGGGTTTGCAAAATAATCCTTAAGTGCTGCTCATGATCTTTACTGGACCTTGAATACACAATAAATCATCAATGAAAACGATCATGAACTAGTCTAGGTATGGCTTGGATATCTCATTCATTAGAGCCATAAAAACTGCTGGTACATTCGTCAACCCGAAAGGCATCACCAGGAATTCGTAATGACCATAGCGGGTGCAAAAAGCTGTTTTGGGCACATCCTCCTTCCGAATCTTCAATTGATGGTACCCAGACCTCAGATTTATCTTGGAAAAGATCCTTGCTCCCCGAAGCTGATCCAATAGGTCACCATGCGCGACAAGAGGTACTTATTCTTAATGGTAGCCTTATTCAACATCCGATAATCGATACACAACCTGAGGCTCCCATCTCTCTTCTTCACAAACAATACCGGAGCTCCCCATGGTGAGACGCTTGGTCTTATAAACCCCTTATCTAGCATGTCTTGCAACTACTTCCTTAATTCCTCTAGCTCAACTGGAGCCATCCTATATGGTGACTTGGATATTGGCTCCATTCCAGGTGTCAAATCTATACCAAACTCCATTTCTCTATCCGGTGGCAATCCCTGTAGGTCGTCTGGAAAGACATCAGGGAATTCTCTGACCACTGAAATGTCATCCATATCCGGATGTATTTTGTCCAAATCCACCACATAAGTAATAAAACCTTCAAAACAACATTCACATCATTTTATACCAATGTACTTTACTTGTCACAAAATTCAAGATTTCATTACTTCTCTAAAATCTTACAACACATTCTTCCGGTAGAGAAAATGTAATGGACTTAGAATGACAGTCTAAGACAGCATGATTGGTAGCTAACCAATCCATTCCCAAGATTACATCAATGTCAGACATATTCAACAAGATCAAGTTGGTTGTCGCACACTTATCTCCTACCCTCACCTTATAATCTTATACACTTGTTCAGCTAATTGACTAACTCTCATTGGAGTACTTATCAATAAAGTCCCATTTAAGTGTGTGGGTTCTACAAGACCTGTCAACTTTGATGCAAATGCAGGAGATATGAAGGAATGTGTAGCACTAGAATCAAACAAAGCTATTGTGACGCCCCGGAAGCGTGGAAAATAGGGCTAATTTAAAACTTTTTACTCATTAATTCACAATTAAGGGTGCATTCCTATGCAGTGTCATACATCATCATACTTATCATGCCTCAGGATCTCATCATAATATAGTATGTATCGTATCTTATACTTTACTCAATTCTAAGTTAATTAATCCTAATACATCCCGTACATCTTTGTACAATAAGTCTCTGTAAATATAACTCTAGTCTGGATACATGAATATTAAATATCTACCTCAATACACAAAATATGGCCTGGAGCTCAAGTCCTCCACTATCCTCTAACCCGTACGTCGCAGAGAACTCACTTCACTTGAAGCAATCTGGGGAAGGAGAAAACAGGGTGAGCTTCCAAATCGCTCAGTAAGGGGGTAAGGGGACTCAGTTATATAAACCATATCACACATCACAAATATGTATTTGTTTATGAAGCTCATTTGAAATCGTAGCATGAAAGTTCTCAAAACAACATCATCTCATAACTCATAAATCATGTGAAAACAAGAAGGTAAAAAGGCTCAATATCGAGCACTCACAAGCATGTGTAAATATATACGATAATGGCTTTTCTCAAAATACGTGATAAAAATCACCTCAGTAAATAGCACGTAACAAAGTCACAAAACACAACTCATGTGTAAAATGAGACTAGGCAATAAAACTCATAGAAAACTCATCATGGCACATCAAATATATATATAATCTCCTCTGGGTGCGCATCCCAGGCATCCTCGTATAGAGGGAACGTCGACAATAT
The DNA here is from genome assembly GCA_033439115.1 of Firmiana major. Classification (NCBI taxonomy): domain Eukaryota; kingdom Viridiplantae; phylum Streptophyta; class Magnoliopsida; order Malvales; family Malvaceae; genus Firmiana; species Firmiana major. The sequence goes on along the minus strand of CM065898.1, from coordinate 51,507,664 downwards.
GGTCGTATGCATGGTATATTGGACTTATATGTTACCAGAACAAGGCCCGGCCTTACATGCTACCAGAGCAATGCCTCGCCTCATGCACACTATCACGTGGTCCCTGGGTCGGTTCCCAGGCGACCCACTCTCTCGATCTTACATGCTACCAAAGCAAGGCCACCCAGTGTTACCAGAACGGGGGTCATCTCACGTTACCAAAATGGAGGCATCTCTCGTTACCAAAACGGAGGAATATTGGACTTACATGCTACCAGAGCAAGGCCTCCCAACGCTACCAAAGCGGAGGAATAATTGGACTTACATGTTACCAGAACAAGGCCTGTGGTCTCTGGGTCGGTTCCCAGGCGTCCCACTATATCGGTCTTACATGCTACCAAAGCAAGGCCTGATGTGTATTCAACATGACACACCTAAGTCTCAATCATTAGCCATTATCTTATAAAATGTTTTGCCTTCACGTAGAACTCATAAGGGTTTTCTCTCATAAAACTCATTTAAAATATTTGTGTACTCAACACAAAACATATTAAAATCGAGTTCCAACAGGCAAAGCATGCACACATTTTCTTAAATCTCAATATTGCCTTAACGTAGAGCCCAATTTACGTTTCACGCAAACTCAATGGTTTATAAAGCAATTTCACACTCAGCTTATAAACTCAAAAAATAATGGGCTCCAACTGGCTATATAAGAAAAACCGTGTGCAAGTATATCACAACACAACACTAAACATGCTTGTATTCTCAAATCATGGTTCATGCTACAAACAATTCATCAAAACACATACACAAATGGTTTAGTTTTCCCTTACCTCTTTGCACCTCGTATAGTACAATCGTTTCCCCCGTATCGCGGACTAGCCTCGCATTCCACTCTGGAACTCCCGAGCTGTCCAAACGATGTTAAAATATTAATACTCATCATCACATTAACCTCAGTTCTCAAAATCGAGCATAATTGCTCATAACACCTCAACATTCTATATTTCCCATGCCACAATATCTATGCTAATACACCACATTGTCTATATCTCCATTTATAGCTCAAAAATTCCCAACTTTACCAAAGTTGCTAAATATCATCATCACTCAAACTACATTGTAATTTCATCAATCCCTAATCATTTTCAGCTATTTCAACACAATGCCAACAACCATTATCACTAAAATCATCTCAAATATCAAGATCGAGGTTTAAAAATTACCCAAAACTTGTGCAGAGCTTATCTCTTGCCTCAATTCGATCTGTCTTCCGATTTCCAGGTATGTCGTTCTCCCTTGGATGAGGAACAACTTTCCTTCTTACCACAACCTCTGATTTGGACGAAAATGGGTGCTTTGGATGAGTGAGAAAGCTAGGGCTCGGGTGAAAATGGGGTTTGGTAGAGAGAGAAAACTCTGCCTGCCTGCCTGCCTCCTTCTCTAGGCAGCTCGTGGTACGTATTGGGCTCTGAAGGCTGTCTGGAACTCTTTCCAACAAATCACATCCTGGTGGGACATCAAAATACCCTGGGTAGTACCCCACCAATCTCTAGCTCTCCCTTTCAACATATAGGCACTCATACTGACCCTCTCAGCATCTGTGCATCCCAGATAATCGAATATCACTCTCAACTCCGTCAACCACTCCTCAGCCTCTGTAGGATCCTTCTTTCCCTTAAATGCGGGTGGATTCATTTTCAAAAAATCCTTCAGTCGGACGATACTTCTATCATCAGGCTGAGTGACGGGAGGCACTGGGGGTATGGGAGGTCCTTGTGGTGGTGTAAGAGTAGTACCCGAGGCATTAACTCCAAAGTGTTGCGCGAATAACGCTGCCATCTGCTCAAAACCTTGCCTTACATCGGTCTCAATCCGATTAAATCGAGAGTTAGGACTCTCTGGTTGTGGGGCAGGTGGCGGAGGGGACTCTGCCTGCCTCCTCGAACGACCTCGTCATCCACTCATTCTCTATCTCAACTCACATCCTGCGCGTACATACCAAAATCGATTGAAATCTCAATCCTCAAATTCAGTTTATGACCAGACTATTACAGACACTTGGGATGTATTCTATCTCACCTAACCGACATTGACATTACTAAACACCCTAACCTCTGATACCAAGAAAACTCTGTGACGCCCCGAAAGCGCGGAAAATAGGGCTAATTTAAAACTTTTTACTCATTAATTCACAATTAAGGGTGCATTCCTGTGCAGTGTCATACATCATCATACTTATCATGCCTCAGGATCTCATCATAATATAGTATGTATCGTATCTTATACTTGACTCAATTCCAAGTTAATTAATCCTAATACATCCCGTACATCTTTGTACAATAAGTGTCTGTAAATATAACTCTAGTCTGGATACATGAATATTAAATATCTACCGCAATACACAAAATACGGCCTGGAGCTCAAGTCCTCCACTAGCCTCTAACCCGTACGTCGCAGAGAACTCACTTCACTTGAAGCAATCTGGGGGAGGAGAAAACAGGGTGAGCTTCCAAATCGCTCAGTAAGGGGGTAAGGGGACTCAGTTATATAAACCATATCACACATCAGAAATATGTATTTCTTTATGAAGCTCATTCGAAATCGTAGCATGAAAGTTCTCAAAACAACATCATCTCATAACTCATAAATCATGTGAAAACATGAAGGTAAAAAGGCTCAATATCGAGCACTCACAAGCATGTGTAAATATATGCGATAATGGCTTTTCTCAAAATACGTAATAAAAATCATCTCAGTAAATAGCACGTGACAAAGTCATAAAACACAACTCATGTGTAAAACGAGACTAGGCAATAAAACTCATAGAAAACTCATCATGGCACATCAAATATATATATAATCTCCTCTGGGTGCGCATCCCAGGCATCCTCGTATAGAGGGAATGTCTACAATATGGTCGTATGCATGGTATATTGGACTTATATGTTACCAGAACAAGGCCCGGCCTTACATGCTACCAGAGGAATGCCTCGCCTCATGCACACTATCACGTGGTCCCTGGGTCGGTTCCCAGGTGGCCCACTCTCTCGATCTTACATCCTACCAAAGCAAGGCCACCCAGTGTTACTAGAACGGGGGTCATCTCACATTACCAAAACGGAGGCATCTCTCGTTACCAAAACGAAGGAATATCGGACTTACATGCTACCAGAGCAAGGCCTCCCAATGCTACCAAAGCAGAGGAATAATCGGACTTACATGTTACCAGAACAAGGCCTGTGGTCCCTGGGTCGGTTCCCAGGCATCCCACTATATCGGTCTTACATGCTACCAAAGCAAGGCCAGATGTGTATTCAACATGACACACCTAAGTCTCAATCATTAGCCATTATCTTATAAAACGTTTTGCCTTCACGTAGAACTCATAAGGGTTTTCTCTCATAAAACTCATTTAAAACATTTGTGTACTCAACATAAAACATATTAAAACCGAGTTCCAACCACAAAGCATGCACACATTTTCTTAAATCTCAATATTGCCTTAACGTAGAGCCCAATTTACTTTTCACGCAAACTCAATGGTTTATAAAGCAATTTCACACTCAGCTTATAAACTCATAAAATAATGAGCTCCAACCGGCTATATAAAAAAAATCGTGTGCAAGTATATCACAACACAACACTAAACATGCTTGTATTCTCAAATCATGGTTCATGCTACAAACAGTTCATCAAAACACATACACAATTGGTTTAGTTTTCCCTTACCTCTTTGCACCTTATATAGTGCAATCGTTTCCCCCGTATCATGGACTAGCCTCGCATTCCACTCTGGAACTCCCGAGCTGTCCAAACGATGTTAAAACATCAATACTCATCATCACATTAACCTCAATTCTCAAAATCGAGCATAATTGCTCATAACACCTCAACATTCTATATTTTCCATGCCACAATATCTATGCTAATACACCACATTGTCTAAATCTCCATTTATAGCTCAAAAATTCCCAACTTTACCAAAGTTGCTAAATATCATCATCACTCCAACTACATTGTAATTTCATCAAAACCTAATCATTTTCAGCAATTTCAACACAATGCCAACAACCATTATCACTAAAATAATCTCAAATATCAAGATCGAGGTTTAAAAATTACCCAAAACTTGTGCAGAGCTTATCTCTTGCCTCGATTCGATCCATCTTCCGATTTCCAAGTATGTCGTTCTCCCTTGGATGAGGAACAACTTTCCTTCTTACCACAACCTCTGATTTGGACAAAAATGGGTGCTTTGGATGAGTGAGAAAGCTAGGGCTCGGGTGAAAATGGGGTTTGGTAGAGAGAGAAAATGAAATTACAAGAGAAAGCAGGGGTTCCTTATATAGACTGAAGGTAGGAGATCGATCTGGCTCTTGATGAGATCGATCTGCATTTGAATTTGGGGATGATTTGGGGTAATTGTATGCCTAGGAGATCGATCTGTCGAGGGGTGAGATCGATCTCTTTATGGCTTTATGAGATCGATCTGCTCCTTGAGGAGATCGATCTTCTCCCAAACAGAAACATTTGGAGATCGATCCCTTCCTCATGAGATCGATCTTCTCTCAAACAGAATCATAAGGAGATCGATCCTCTTCCATTGGAGATCGATCTGCTCCTTAAATTCCTCCTCTCTTGTCATTTTTAACTCACCAGATCGATCTCTCCTTCTCCAAGATCGATCTGACCTCTTAGTTTCACACTTAGGTTAAACACTTAACATGTAAATCTTCGATTATAATTTCCACAATTCACTTAGCTCAATAAATTACACTTCAAGTTCTTATTACATCATTAAAATATATCTAAAATCCTTAGATCTCACAGCTATAGCTTCCAAATTGAAAATCAAAATTGTACCTTTTATCACCTCAGAATAGGTATCTGCTGATGCTTGGTCTATCGCATACACCCTGCCTTGACCTACAACTTGCTTCCCTTTTTCTTCAGCCGTGGCTCTCTTCCTTACAAGAGGTGTAACTGTAGGAACTCTCTTTGGCTCTTTGCTCCTCTGTGGGACTACCTCAGCTGCTTCTGGGCAATCTCTTGCATTGTGCCCAAACTTACCACATCTGAACCATCGTGTACCCTAAAAGTGACAGGGCCTACTACCATGATATCGACCACATACTATGCACTGATCAGTAGTCGGCTGGGGTCCACCAATCACTATTCCTCTAGCTGGTGCTTGAGTCGGAGGCGTAAAAGGTCTAGCAGCCTTCTTCTGTGACTCATTTGCCTCTCTCCGACGCTTACTCATAGTTTTTCGTCCAAATCTGGCACTCTTGCCATCTCCCAGTTTCCTCGGACCCTTGTCCATACCTTAACTGAACTCTAAAATTTACAGGTTATAGTCTTGCTCACACAACTGGGCCTATCGTACAGCCTCTCTGTATGTAGCGACATCAAACAGGGCCAACTTAGCTCGAATCAAAGGCCTCAATCCATCCAAAAATCTACGGACCCTAATAGCTTCACTCCTGATAGAGTCTGAATCATATCGACCTAATGAGGTGAATCGTGACTCGTACTCATCAACTGTTCGATTCCCTTGAGTCAGATTTAGAAATTTCATCTGTAACCTACGTCGAGCGGTATCTGGGATGTATTGCTCTCTGAAAGCACCCAAGAACATGTCTTATTTGATTACCACACTCTAAGCTCTCAGCATAGGCCTGGTGGACTACCACCAGTATTCTGCTTCGCCTCTCAGAAGAAAGGCCGCAAGCGCTACTCTCTCTGTAGCCGAACATTGACAAAAATCAAACAACTTCTACATCTGATTGATCCAGTCCTCATCCACTGTCGGATCTTTTACCCTACTAAAAGAATGAGGCTTGAAATCCATAAAATGCCTCAACCTCTCCATATCGCAATCATACCCATACCCCAAATCATCATCATCTTACGGCTGTGGGGCTACTAGAGGAGGTACTAGTCGAATATAGGGATATCATGGCCTAACCAGTTCAAGTCATGCAGGTGCAACATCCTCAGGTTCAGGTGGAGCTACTAGGGGATTCGGTGTAGCCTGTCTCGCTGTACCAAGTACACCCTCAAACCTAGCCATAATCTGACCCATCATGGTCATCATCGTGCGCATGTCTTCCTCTAATCGGGCTATCCGAAGGTCAAAAGCCTTCATCTGTTCATAGGGCACATGACTAGAGGAAGATCTACTATGCCTCTCAGTCCTGTCATTCTGCCCTTGAGCTCTCGAGCTCTCTCCCCTCTTGTGGTGTCTCTTAGTAATATCTCACAAGCCTACTAACTTTCCTGCATTTATAACAAACTTTTAATTCACTACTAGCTCCGTATACCCATTTGTACCTAAATATCGCACAGTAAATTGGGGATGTATGTTTTCTTAATCCTAAACATCGACTCACATCAAACCAACCAAGCCCTAATATCAAATTTGTCACACCCCACTTCCGAGTGCCCTTCATCCATACATATACTACTACGGTTGGGCTGTGAGTCAATGTAATTACTAAATATCCATAAATTTACATCGAAAATATTTAAAACTTTAATTCACACTCCCAGGTGTGTGTGTATAAATATACAAAATCAATTGTTTAATATAATATCTTTACATAACATCCCCATATAACTGTTTACAAATTCAATTCATAACTGTACGATACATTATAATTGATACAAAATGCTCGTGTGTATACAAATCTTAGACCTTTGCAACTGGTCGGAGCTGTCCAATCCCATAATTTGCTTTCACAACACAATTTCAAAATCATGCATATAACATTTCTAAAACCTTGATATAACCTATTCATCATAGAATTCCACTATATCCCCTTTCCCACTGTCACACCCCACTTCCGGGTGCCCTTCATCCATACATATATTACTATGGTTTGGCTGTGAGTCAATGTCATTACTAAATTTCCATAAATTTACAGCAAAAATATTTAAAACTTTAATTCACACTCCTAGGAGTGTATATATATACAAAATCAATTAATTAATATAATATCTTTACATAAAATCCCTATATAACTGTTTATAACTTCAATTCATAACCGTGCGATACATTATAATAGATATAAAATGCTCGTGTGTATACAAATCTTATACCTTTGCAACTGGTGGGAGTTGTCCAACATAAAAGAGATCTTGAGACCACCGCACTGTCCTACTTCTCAGTATATGAAGGCGGAAAATAGTGGGATGAGTAAACCATAACTCAGTAAGGAAATGGATGCTAACAGGTAGATATTGTACTATCTACATAGCCCTTGCATGCATAAACAAAACCATGCTTCAATGTAAATGGAAATATTACTAGAAAATGCGTTTAAACATTACTTTTCACATAAGCATTTTCATGAAAACAAATATACGATATTCCCATTTGAAAACACGTCATAAACAGTGCTATCATAGCACGAGCATTCAAATCAAGAGATTTATCAAATCATAAAATCTCTTTACTTTTCTCAAATCATTTCTCTTTCTTTTCTGAGTTTCTCAATTTCTCTTTTCTCTGAGACAGGCATGGAATTCTCGGCAATCTAATAACAACGACATATGGCCATAGTCAGTGATCTCAAGCCTCACTGATCAGGTGTGCACAGGACATCACTTTGCCTAAAGGGGGATGGGTCAGTCCTACCCTCCGGCTCATCTCAATCAACCTCATCTCCTTATATCACATATACTTACGATACAAGGTACGCGATGTGTCATCTACGCGATACTCATACTCAAGTGCACCCAACTCGGTACATAGTATACCAATGGACAACTACACAGTTTAACTTACATCAGTGGATCCAGTCCATCTACCAACTCCAATGGACTCATCATCCTGAACTATGTCTCATATACCAGGCGAGCAATTAGCATGACACACAGTCATCGCAAGGCTCCAGCGTGGTATTTCTCAGTGCGAGCAATAGCTTCTAGCACTGTATTCATCTCAACTCAGTAAAAATGGGTGCGAGCAATGCTCTAGCACCTTTCTCAAATCTATCGTGCGAGATGAACTCTAGCACAACATATTAAAACATAGAAACATGTGTGAGATAACACTCTAGCACATTATCATTATAAAACCACGTGCGAGTCACGTTCCAGCACGATTTATCAAAACATGTAGACATATACGAGTGAAACTCCAGCTAGAGCCCCAACACCGATTCATATCTCAAATCTGATAGGTGGCTATTTTCTCTTTTAAAAACTCAAAACAAGTTTATTTACGTAGCCTACCGTCCCAAGCTAAACATGCAAAACTAGCCAACCTATCCATCATCATTTCTCAATCTCAAAATCAATGCATAGTTGAGAAACATCGAAAATATGCATATCATGCTATTTCCTTACCACATCAATTTTTCACAATATAATATATACATATGATACATTTCATGCTTTCATATCAATTTCCATAGCTCAATAGCTCAACATGCTATTTCTAGCGTCGTAACTACTTAAATCGCTGTAAAATACGTACAAATACCTCTATCGCTAATATACAGTCCCTTACCTCAAGTCGCGCTCGTATTTTCCTTTGTCTCATTTGTTTTCGTTCGTGATCCGAGTTAGTCGTGTTCCACGTATTTCAATCTACATGTATAAATCATTAAGTTATTTTATTTTCCCTCTACTAAACATACACAGTCTTCTATTTATCTATACATACTTCTCAATCCTTAAAATCACATTTCACCTTTCCCATTTGTACTCACTATATTTCATCCTAAGTTTTCCATCACTTTCCCATAGATTTCCCCTCATAAACTCCTCTTAACATTACTGATCCATCACTACAATCATCATTCCTATCCACATTTCACATATTATCCAACTCACAAATGTCTAGAAACCCATATTTAAAGCTTGAAGGTTGATGAGCTTACCCCTTTACTTAGCCAAACTTGTGGTAGCCAAAACTCCTTCTCTTGGTCACACCAATGTCTGATTTTTGGGTATGTTGTTCTCCTTGCTTCAAGGAACAACTTTCCCTTCTTGAGCTCCTTCAGATTCTGGCTAAAATGTAGTGATTTTTAGAGTGAGAAAGCTTGGATCTTTGAGAGAAAATGGCAGGTACGGGTTAGTAGGAGGGAAATCTGATTTTCAGTCTAAATCCCATGCCCTTTTTATAGATGCAGAGACATGAGATCAATCTGGTCCTTGTAGAGATCGATCTCTACATGGTTTGGTAGTCCTTTTTACCAAACGTAACTACTACCAGATCGATCTTCTTCCATGATGAGATCGATCTATTTGCAAGCAAATTCCTTCTTGGAGATCGATCTGCCTCTTGTAGGAGATCAATCTGCTCCTTACAGAACCTTAAGGAGATCGATCTGTTGAGGGCTCGAGATCGATCTGTCTCAGGTAGAGAGTTAAGGATATCGATCTGCCTTCCCATGAGATCGATCTGCCTAGTTCTATTCAACCGTTTCTAGGCATTTCATAAGGGGTGATCGATCTATCCTTCATATGAGATCGATCTCTCATCCCCTGCACCCTCATTTTCTATAGTTTTCTACAGATTTTCACCTATACACTCATTCAAATTTGCTGCATACCCCAATTTGCATTCCGTGCACACTTTACACACAATGGTATCCATTTCATATAGTTCATAGTTAATGAAACTTGTGCACACAACTTAGAATCATGGATGTTTCATTAAATTTCTAAAATCCTTACATCCTCCTATCATTTATACTCATGTGCCATACATACACATACATCATAGCTTCTTAAGCTATCTTTGTAACAACGTACATATACATCATATCTTCATATAAACAAATACATGGAAAGTTATGGGTATTACACTCACACTAACCTATTTTTAGGTCATTGTTGATTCATCACATCCTTGGTAGTTTCAACCATTGATACATACATGAATCTACTCCTAACAACATCTTAATATACATACTTAGAGTTGGTGCATTGGAAACTCACCTAGCTTGATTTTCCTCTTGTCCCAAATAGGAAGACTCATTTGCTCCTTCAATCCAACAAGTTGAATGTTGGCTCCAAGCTATGTTGTTCTCCTCCTCACAATGAACAACTTTGCTCTAATAGCTTTTTTCTCAAATTTTTTTGGAAAGGGTGGTATTCTAGAGTGAGAAAGCTTGGTCTTTTGGGTAAAAATGGAGAAATGTGTTAATTTATTGAAGATGGATGTTTGGTCGTCGGGTTTTTATAGAGCAGGGATGATGAGATCGATCTCCTAGTGCAAGAGATCGATCTTCGCTTGGTTGAGCTATCGAAATATTCAATTTTGTAAAGGAGAGATCGATCTGCTCTTTGGGGAGAGATCAATCTTTACTAGGCAACTGGAGATCAATCTGTTCAAGAAGAGAGATTGATTTGCCCTTGACAGGATAAAATGGAGATCGATCTGCAATTAGGAAGGGATTGATCTTTGCTAGGCAGAAGCAAATACAGATCGATATGCTTATGGGGGAGATCGATCTATTCATTGGGGGGATCGGTCTACTCTTGGTAGAATCAACTAGGAATTATTCTGCTTGAACAAGGGATCGATCTGCTTTGAATAGGAGATCGATCTGGCCTTCATCTGTAGGCTTTCTGCTGTAAATTTTCCAAAATTTTCAAAGGAAAAAACTTGTATTTGATTGCTTCACTAGTCATTTTGTAATCTATTCACACTTAGAGCATGGAAAGGTTCATTTCTTATGATTTTCATGTTATGGAACTTGTGTGTACTACTTGAAATTAGAAAGGATACACAGAATTCACAATCCATACATTATCATTTCGTGTTTTAAATCCTTATCTTCAGCTTAAAGGGTTTTAAATTCCATTTGTTTAGTTTGTGGCCACATTAGCCCTTATTTAATCTTACATGTATCCATGATACTCATTCATTCTCTATACAACTTCTTTGAATAGGAGATAGATCTGGCCTTCATCTGCAGGCTTTCTGCTGTAAATTGTTCAAAATTTTTAAAGGAAAACTTGTATTTGATTGCTTCATTAGTCATTTTGCAATCCATTCACACTTAGAGCATGGAAAGGTTCATTTCTTATGATTTTCATGTTATGGAACTTGTGTGTACGGCTTGAAATTAGAAAGGATACACAGAATTCACAATCCATACATTATCATTTCGTGTTTTAAATCCTTATCTTCAGCCTAAAGGGTTTTAAATTCCATTTGTTTAGTTTGTGGCCACATTAGCCCTTATTTAATCTTACATGTATCCATGATACTCATTCATTCTCTATACAACATCATTCAAGTCAAAACCTCTTCTTATGATTCAATTTACATATAGAAATGTGTTACATCACATAAATCATAAGGTATACATCACCAAAGGTGGGTCTTACATGATCTCCCCCACTAGGGAAATTTGGTTCTCTTGGAACCAATCAGTCAGCGAACAATTCCAGGTACTTTCCTCGCATCAAACTCTCCAACTCCCATGTAGCTTCTTTTGCAGTGTGGTGCTGCCAAAGGACTTTCACCAAGGGAATCATCTTCGATCTCAACACCTTCTCCTTCCTATCTAATATCCGAACCGGCTTCTCAACATACAACATGTTCTCGTTGAGCTCCAACTGCTCATATCTAATCACATGCGCCAGGTCCGGGTGGTACTTTTGTAGTATAGAAACGTGGAAGACGTTATGAACGCCCGCTAGCTCAGGTGGCAATGCTAACATGTAGGCCTTATCTTATACCCTATCAAGTATTTTAAAGGATCCGATGTTGTCACTTTTCTTATATGATCTATTATTCATTCTTACCTTACTTCAATCATGAACAACTACACTCTCAACAGTTGGGCTGTGTGTTGATGTTTACCTCATCCAACCATAACAATATGTTTTGTATTATAATTAGAAGTAAACACTTGTATAAATAAATCAGAGTTGTTGTTTACATGTGTTTACATTACTTTACATCCTCAATGATTACATTCAAAATGCTACTATGCTATGGAAAGTTTAGATACAAAATTATATCAGTGTGTATGACTTACGCGATGGGATGCAGCGGATACCAAAAAGAAACCTCCACTCGCTCTTAGTCTATACTTAATGCTCTGTAGAGAGGGGAAAATAAGGGGGTGAGCAAACAACACGCTCAGTAAGGCAATCATGCAAACAGGTAGATACTGCACTATCTATGTGATCGTGATGCCATGCTCAAAACCATACAATTTCTCATTCACACCTCAAAAGTATTAGTTCATGCTTGTGTTAATGGCATGTAAAGCAAATCATGCTATTTTGTTCAGTGCACAAATCAAATTCAAAGCATGGGATAACCATCATGCATAATTCATAAATAAAGCATGGAAAACCATCATGCGTAAGTGCACTTTAAAGCCATTATCATACTTTCTCAAGCAAATCATGCTATTTAGTTCAGTGCACAAATCAAGTTAAAAGCATGGAAAACCATCATGCGTGTTTCACCAGTAAAACATGGAAAATCACCATGCATAAGTGCACTTTAAAGTCATTATCATGCTTTCTCATCTCAATAAAATCAACACTTGTCAGGACTCAACCCCTCCCTTAGACTGTCCTAACTCACAATACATTTCAAAACATGGATTCATTCATAAATAAGAGACATGTGAGATAGGCAATATAACAGGGAAATATCCTCTAGGACTATGGCCATATCCTTTGTGATCCCACACTACACTGATCAGGTGTGCGGGGTATCACCTTTATCTGCTTCCGCACAAGAAGTGGGTCATGTCCAACCCGTCGGTCCATAGCAAATCTAAACATCGTCCGAAGATGGCATATCACAATCTCAACACGGTACAACATACTCCATGCTACCTGTACGGTACAACGTACTCCATGGACCCATTTCTACATATCATATCACGCCACATCTCAAAATGCACGTGCGAGCCTATTTAATCGGTGCGACACCCAGTCTACCTGAAGCTCCTAGCACGACTATCAACATGTCATAAAACCACGTGTGAGTAATCTCAAGCACGGTAATAAGTATGGTGAACATCTAATGCGAGCTATGCTCCAGCACCATGTCAAAACCAATATAAAATTTGTGCAAGCTAAACTCCAGCACAACATCATAGAAATCCATGTGAAAACTAGTGCGAGCTAAGCTCCAACACTCATGCGTATAAAAACACATCAAATCTCGTGCGAGTCATACTCTAGCACGCTTTCATTCTCACGAAATCCATGTAGGTGGCTCAATTCTTTGCAAAGCATGGTTATAAACCAAATCAAGTCATTTCTTATGCAAATTATTTCAAAATGTTAGCCAGCCTACCAATCACTTGCTAAAAAGCAATAAAACAGGATTTTCAAAGCATTATGCTTTTGTTTTCATGCACATTTCTTAAAACCTAACACTTTGCCCTTCAATCACCCATTTCATTTCCTATTACCACATGCATTCTAGAAAACATAATGCTCCCAAAATGCGCACAAATATCTATAAGAGTCCACACAATTCCCTTACTTCGATTTACTTGGGTGCTACTCTCTTCCTCTTAGCTTCTTGT